>JANVCL010000001.1:26571106-26592434 GCA_026546855.1 Erythroxylum incrassatum
CAAAACACCATTTTAGGCCATAATTAATCATAAACATCAATAACAAAAGCATATTTCACCTATCTTAAACTCATATATCACTTTACATTCTTAAATTTTCTTTTTCTTTGCACATGAATAATTTACCCCAAATTCCTCATTTTATAACAATTTATACTTCAAAATTTCAAGAAAAACTCAGGGTCCAACAGTAACCCACCTTGAAATCCTTGATTGTTACTTGCTCAAACGTGTCCTTCCTCTTGCTCCTCTTGCCTCACTTGATTTCCTTAAACAATAACCAAAATTCCATTCAATTTGGTTTAGAAATCGGAAAGTTACTACCTAAACAATTTCAGACTATCCTTATGCATGAAACAAAATTCTATGCTCAAAGTTCACTCAAAAATTTGAGATTCTTATAGACTGAATTTAGAATTGATTACTTCATACAAGTTGTAGCCTTATGTCTCTAGTTTACACCAAATCAAAAATCACTTAATTTGGACATCTACAACAAAAGTTATGCCCAAAATATCAAAATATGTTTGTGCAAGAAAATTGAGTTTCGTCGTGGCGAAAATGTTGGAGTTCGCCACAGCGAACAAGCCCAGAAACCTCCTGAAAATCGGTTTTAAGACATTCATCACCTATATACTTCCCATCTTTCAAACATAACCCATCTTAATCCTAAAACATCATTCATACATCATTTCTAAGCTCATTTCAACCCAATATCAATAACAAAACATCAAAATCTATCTTTGATCACTAACCCTAAAAGAGAACGCTTGCCTATAGCATTCACTAACACTTTCCACACATGTTAAGCCATATTTGGGTTTCATCTAACCAATACAAGCTAGATGGAATAAACTCATACTTACTTGTTGAATCTTCAAAACCTTCAAAAATCTCCAAACCCTAGCTTTCCTCTTTCTCTCTTCTTCTTCCTTTGTCTCCAATGACACTCACTTCCCAAACCAAGACAAAAATTTCTTCTTCTTCTAATTTCCACTCCTAATGATCATCAAATGTCCCTTATGCCCTTCCATGTAAGGCTTATATCTTTTAACCTTAAGTGATCTTCCTATTTTGTCTTTATACAATCTTACTTTTTCAATTTAACTTACACCATACTGTACTCTAACTTAATCTTAATTTCTCCATTTAATACTTCTAATTCCATCAATTTAAGCAATAAATCCTCTAACCATTGACATGCTAATTAAGCTCCAACCAAAAACAATTAATCAATCAAAAACTCAAAAATAAATTGAAAGCATGCTTATTCAATAAGAAAAGAATTTGGGGGCCAACAGTCACTGTGGTAACTATATCCTCATTAGCACTCAAAAAGTCTACAAACATAAGGGATACATCTATATGTTAGCCTCACATTCTTTATGGCATATGGTATGTGACAATGTAACATCAATAAATGCAAAAACCTGAATGCACAGTCCCACTGTCACACATTAGTGCTGAAGACATTCTCTAAAAACTTTATTTAAGACTTTTGTAACGAAAAATCTCATTAAAGTGACTATCGTGCATCACCGGACACTGAACCAACCGTCCATGACACAAAAACCTCATATATCTCCCTTATGGTAAGTTCGTTCCATGAAAATTCACTCAAAAAGGCTTTAGAATGTTTTAAAAACCTTTTCCGAGGGACTATCATGCGATCTCGAACACTAAACATGAGACACGAGACACGAAAAGTTGAAGTATCTCCCTCATGTGATGTTTGAAGCATAAAAATTTACTCAAAATTGGCTTAAGAACACCTTAATTCATTTTCTGAAGTTAAATTTTAATTTATTACTAATATAATAAATCAAAAAAGAGGAAAACTCACTTTATAAATTTCCTGGCCCGAAAACTGACCCAAAAAACCCCGAGCACTGTTACAAGAAATTTGAAAATTTTTAGTTTTTTTCCTGTAGTGGGTTGACGTCAGTCCCTGCATTCTTGAGTGGGCGCAAGGCGCACATGCTGCGCATAAACCCATCGGAGACGCGCACCTACACCCCTGCAGTTGGGGGCCATGTGGCGCACACATCACACGCGCTCCAACACGCTTAATTGTTCGGCGCGTGCAACCACCCATGCATCACCAGTGCCAAACTAACCACCCTTTGGGAGGCACACACGTCCGACGGTCTCCATCGCCCCCGACTGGTTAGGCAATTTTTAGGCAGTTTTAGGGCCTTTTTTGCACTCCTAGGCTCATTTTCATGCTGTTTCATACGATAATAGGCAAGAAACAGAAGTTAACTCTTCGAGAACCTTATGGAGAAAAACTAAAAAATCTTCTTTTTTTAATCACCCGATCACGTCATCGCTCTGATACTACGTGTAACATGTAACAAAACCTTAGTTACGTCTCCCGAATCGAACGTGAAGCTAATTTCGATTATGTAACTTCAAACGAGTTTTCTGAAGCTGAAACGAGCGCAAATCTACTACTGTCTTCACGGAAACTGCTCACCGGAACGCAATAAAGTCTTTCTAAAGTTTTCTTAAAATATAAGCTCTCTTAACGGGTCAGAGAATCCTTATACTTACAAATAATATCAACAACTGTAGAAAATCTTAACCTTTATATATAGCTTCCATATCGGGCTTCCCCATCATAGGTCGGATATGGGTCTGATCCATACTGATCGAAATTTATTTTTCATCTGGACTTCGATCTATTGATTTAGATCATTTATTGGACCACTTTATTATCTTTATTCAAATCAAATTACATAACTTAATCAAAAAGTTATTAAAAAACTAAAAAGTGCAATTAAATATTGTTCAACTTCACGAGAAAAGTAAAAAATATCCAACATTTTTGACTGGGTTGCAAGTAGGTCAATCTCAAAATCCTAGATTTACCACCAAATCATTTCAACAAACGAAAATTTAGAATTTTAAAGAACACTCAAAAAGTAAAAACCTCCAAATTTATCAAGGAAACATGAAACTGACCTGGGTATTTTAGATTTTGCGCTTAGCAACAATCAGTTTTTCTTCTCTGTTGTTGCATCAATAAGACTGTTTGCATGTAAACTCCTTTCCCAAGCATGTCAATATGGTAGCCCACTTATTAGCTAAATCAACTCTTGGGCATCCCAATAGGTCTAGTTGTGACATATCGCTAGATTTTTTGTTAAACTCCCTACGGTATGATGTCCGCTTTCATTAGTAAAAAGAAAATTGCTTTCAAAAAAAATAAAACCTCTTTAAATTAATATTAGATAATTTGATAATACATAATTAAAATTACATAATTTATAAGAGTATGTACATTGTCAGCACGCATGAATCCGAAACAGATTCCTAAGCTATGGGAACCAATCAGCGCTTAACGCCTCAGCTCCAGAGGAAAATTATACTTAATCGTTTATTTGATAATATAATTTATACTTAACCTTAATTTATTTCCAAATGATATTTACTTGAGGATACATAAATTTTTTTAATTTGTATTTATATTTCAATTTCTTACTCAAATTTTATTAGCAATAACATTTTAAATGAATATTTCGTGATATAATAGATCAATAAAAATTATAATAAAAATCAGGAATAAGTAAGAATTGAAGTAAATTATCAACTGTTGGATCTTCACTCTAAAGCCCAACAAGACCGGTCAGCAGAGTCTCTTATCTGTCCGAAACCGCGAGCTGCTTACTGGGTATCTTGCTAGTACTCAAGCTCTTAAAAACGAGGTAAAGAAACATTTCTTCTTTACCAGTTTCACAACACTCTAGCAGGTTATATGATTGGTTGTTCAAGAATAAATGATGGGTTTTTCGTATTGATGGGTGTTCTTGAAGTCTGTCTGCGAAAAACTTGGAGTTCCTTTTTTGTTTTGGAGTGATATGTCTTCAGTTTGTGTTGTTTGTGATACTGGCTTCTTTAGTAATAGAAAGAAGTTTGGTGTTCATGGAGGAAAGGTCAAGTCTTTGAGGAAATGCTCAACACTTTGTTATAGTTCAGCTGCGATCCCCTCTTTGGTCTTGTGTCACAGGAGCCAATTTCAGCACTTGGTGCCTTACAGTCACAGGAATGGGTTTAGGCTACTGCACACGGTGGATAATGAAGTTGGGTTGCTGGGTTTTGGTGATTATTATGGTAGAACTCAATTTCAGTTGGCTAGTGGGAACAGAATTGGACCAATGAATGGAAGCAGGGGGATGAGCAAATCCGTTTAAGGAAATCAGAAGATGGTAATGGTAGGAGGAGGTTTTCATTGAGACTTCGACCAAGGTTGCGGTTATTGTCAACGAGATTGAAGAGAATCTCAGTGAGGACTGTGTTGAGTGATTTTGGTACGTTCTTGAGAAAGAACATAAAAAGATTGTCTCTTTACACTTCTATTCCGGTTGCATTTGCGATGTACTATTCGTTTTTGAGACTAACAGCATTTCCATGTCCAAAGATTGTTCCTTATTCTGTCACCAAAATCTCAGAAGAAAACCCTGTTGTGACCAATGTTCAGGATGAGAATCTAGCAGATGCAATTACAAGAGAAGGTGAGGTCGGTGCTACTAGGGGAGCTTCAAGCACAAATGTGCTAAAGATATTTGCAAGGCCCGGGCAATCTACTCCTCAGTGGCAATTTTCTACAAGAAACATAGATCATGATGAGAAGTTTCCGCTACGTTTGAAGAGGGAGAGGAACAACATACATCTCAGCCCCACAATCAGTTTTTAGTTTGAGTTGTTAACTGGATTGCTATTCCAAATTTCCATTATTATTTTTTATCTCCATTGACACGGTTCATCTTTTAGATAGTTTCTTGTCTATAAGACGCTACAAACTATAAAAGTTAGGAGCAAAGTTACGCCGAGGGGTATTGCTGATTGGGCCTCCAGGAACGGGGAAAACGTTACTAGCCCGTGTTGGAAAATTGGGTCAAGATTCGATCCCGATCGCAGCGGAATAATCATGAAACTTTTTCGTGATTTTTGATTTCCCAAAAACCAAAATCTATTTAATTCTATATAAAATGATGAAAACTTAATTTGTACCTTATTCCGAAACTTGATCTACATGTATCTTGTCGTATCCTTCAAACTGTTCCCGAAACTAATTCGTCGCAACCACCATAACCGGACAAGCGTCCGACCTCTAACGATATTCATAGACAGGTTGCGAGAATTTTGTAACTCTTACAGAGAGGGTTAAGCAAGAAATACTAGCTCAATGGAGCTTAAGCCTATTTATAATAAGCTTTGGACGTTTTAGTAATTTAATTAAATTTTAATTTTAATTTTAATTAAACTTTAATTAGAATTATAAATAATTCTAATTAAATACCAATTATATCCATAAAAGATAACTTTGATGACTTCAAGTTAAAGGATCACTTATAATCATCACAATGACAATTCCATAAACATATAAGTAATGTTCCAAATGGAATTCTCGTATCCGGTCTATTCAGTAAAATTATTCTCTAGCAATAATCCACATGTTTGTTTAAGTATATTAATACTTTATCATATGAGATCGACTACTTCCTTCATAAGGAAAAACAAAACATATCCTAACTTTTTGACGTTTTATTAATGTCCAATCTTAATAGAACAATGATTAGGAACATTTAGGAATAATACATAAATGCAATATGAATCTCATAATTATAATCTCATTATAATTTTATTTGCAAAGTACAATTATCTCATAGACTTTATTATATACATCTAAACATGTACAAGATAAAGAATATCTTTAAATAATTTATCACTAAAATACAACCAAAGTAATTAGCTGTACGGCATAAATCAACAGCCCGTGCAGTGGCTGGAGAAGCAGGAGTGCCATTTTTCAGTGTCTCTGCCAGTGAATTTGTGGAGTTGTTTGTTGGAAGAGAAGCAGCTCGCATTAGGGATCTTTTTAGTCCGTCAAATTTCTATCTTCTAGCGATGTTATTCATGACTCTTAACTTCCTTCTGCAATTTTAGTACAAAAACACCACATAAACGAAGAAAACAAAAGCAGTTACTTGTTCATATAGGGGCACTGATCACATTCCACGTCTAGATAAGTAGAGGAATAATATGAACCAATTTCAACTTCTAGTTGGCAAAAGCATTCAGACACCACCAGTCATTGCATTTGAATCATCGGCATTGCGCCTTTTGGAGCAATGTTTTAAAAATCAGACCGGACATCGAACCGGTCGAAGGAAAGGTTTAAAGTTTAGAGGTTCAACTGGTAGTTAACCGCTATCAAACCGGTTTAAGGTTTAGCTTTACCATGTCTTAAACAATTATTAAATACAATCAACATAACCATACAATCCCTATCCTTTCACTGCCACCACACCTGAAAGAATTGAATCGAAGAAACAAATCAAAAGTTGAATGCTAAACAAAATAACTCATTGCTATAGTAAAATCAAGTAACATAGTTTAATAAAATTTACATTCCTCTGATAATGCAAATGATATAAACTATCTATCGTATACACAATACCTTAACTAAAAGCTTTCAATTGACGTAAAATAACCAGGTTAATACTACGAGGATCATAGAGATTAATCTGCAATGATCCACCATTCCATTGCTCACTTGCTATATTAAATTAAATGCTAGTATCTCAAACTGAAAATTTGAAACAAAGATGAATACACCAATACTATCTCAATTTCTCATTACATTCATGAATTGAATAATACTTCATCTATATTTAATCAATGTGGTACAAGGCACTGAGAGTCAAGAGTCACCCCACAAAAAGGAAAATAGAGATCTACAAACTAATTTCAGGAGCAATATACTTCAATCCAACACCCATGAAAACTTGCCAATCACTGCTTGAATAGGATTAGGCTTACAATCTGCTGTCCAAATTGTGCAATCCAATGAAACATCATCTTTAACCATTTTCCATGTAGAAGGAGGTTGAGAGAAATCAAATGGTTCCTTCAGATTAAGAGTACGAACAGATCCACCAACTGGTCCAGACCCAAGAGTAGTGATTCTGTTTCCGCAGTTAAAGGTTTACAAATGCAAAGCAATAGTGATGCAATAAATCGAGTAAAAAGAAAAAATTGAAAAGAAAAACAGAATATATTAGGAAAGAAATTGTTTCATACAATCAATCGTAAAATTGAAATCTCTAAACATGTGAAGGATACAAGAAACTTCATGATCTGATCAAAATTGTTTGGCAGTAGAAAGATGCATAACCCAAACACCTAAGAAAGCATATGTGTTGCCCCATTTAAACTTTTGAATGCATTGGACCAATGGTACATCCACCAAAGTGCCAAGTAACTTCCAAATGAGAAAAACTTGCTTAAGAATCCAGACTAAATCTCATAACAGAAGCCAATAAGGAAGCAATCATTAATGCATTCACTTATTGTTCAAACATTATCAACTGCAAGAATACAACACGTATTCTTGCACATTTAGTATGCTAATGACATGATAGCACATTTAGTAAGAAATCTAAATCGATGAAATATCTTAAACAATAACAGGATACAGAACATCAAGAAATCTGGAAGCATCACCAGTAGGACGAGGAAAGTGCTTCCCAGGAAATTTTATACAAGATATCCTTGAAGCAAATTGTAAAGAAAAACTTTTCCACAGATGGCCAGGAGCTTCACTATACACTGGTATATGATTCCTAGGCTATACACATTTGAGAATGAATTTGATACTATCATTAAAATTCTCACCAACTTTTCCAACTTCAAAAAGACTGCAATGAGTACCAAGCTTCAAAAGCAGCACATGGTAATGGAAAGTTGACAGAACATAACTCGTAAAGACTATAGATGCTATAGATGTTGCAGCAATGTCAAATGCAAGAACCAATGTGATAGCCTCTGACTGGTTATATGTTAAAATCCAAAATTGCATAAGCAGAAGTACACAACTTCAATAGCAAATTAAATCCATTGAATGATACCTCATACAACCATTTGAACTGCCAGTGACCAGATTATCACTTTCAGTTTGACCCTCTGGAATTTGTACAAACACTTGCATATGATCCAAAGCAATATCGCCCATGGATTGCTTGCACTCTACAGAAGCTTTACCTTTATAGTACATAAGCATGTTAAACTACGATCTTTAGAGCTGAAAAGACACCGTAGTGCACAAAACAAAGCAAAAGGCTAACCTTTTTTACGGAAGCAGACCAGGAGAGAGTAAGGCCTAGAAATAGAAGGAAGAAGAACGGATCCCACAGAACCCAATCTCTCAAAGCCTTTCCCGGATCCTTTCGGTACGGGTTGGGGAATACCACGAGCTTTAAATTGCTTACGATCCTAGATAGATCTCTCTTCACCGTGTCCCAAACAAGCTCCGTCAACGTATTCGTTAGAGATCCAAACCCGTTTGATCTAATGGAACTGTGTGAAGTAGCCGGAGGCGGAGGCACAGGAGGAACTGGTGGAAGATGCAGGGATTGTTTTTGGTTCTCACGAAAGAGAAAGGTAGGTAATAGTACTGAAGACAGTGCTGAGTCACGGGCAAGTTTTACGGCAAAAAATTTGAACAATGATTCCCATTCCTCTGGTTTACCAGAGGAATGGAATATTACCGAAAAATAGGGAATGAAAATGTTTCCTGTATAATGAGAGGATGATACCAAACGTTAGTTTTCAAAGTATACCTATACCTTTTGTCCCATTCCCCCCAAACAAGCATACACTTAGTATATAGTCCGAATAAAACAAGGAAGATCGATAGAGACGTCTAGATTTCCAGTTTTTCAGATCAAGCTCTTAATAGAGTTTTTCTTTCGTTAACAAATTTCCAGTTTCTTTCCTTAAATAAAAACAATAAAATATCTAATATCTAATGAGTTGCCAAAATTAATTAAGGATTACAAAATATGAATGCATAGGATTTATTCTTTTGATATTTTGCTCCCCTAACGATTATTGATACCATTATATGTCAATTCTAGATTTTTGAAGGGTTTGAATGCTGTCTCTCATAACCTAACTAAGTAACCCTAATTGAATATGAAAATTCCAGATTTGCAATCTCTCAATTCATAACTCTTTCCTTAATGTTTTCAATTAATTATGAAGTTATCTATTAAATAACCAAGTTCTCATACAAAATCTCTCTTCGAATGATAGTTGACTTGTTAATCATCTGACATATTAATTCACCAACTCTCATTGCATAAATTAATCAAATTACTTTTGACTCGCTCTCTCAATTTATTTCTAAAGTATGAACATGCACCATTAACATAACACATAAATTGTATTGAATCAATAAATATTGAAGTCACAAAATAACTTAAGAACAAACCCTAATCTAGAAATTTAGAACATCATGAATGTAATAAACATCTAGAAATTCAATTTACACGTCAAGTAATATAGAAATAGAAAAGGAGAAAGAAAGAAAAACTCTATTCGGAGCTTAAACTTGAAATCTCAAAATCTAGACGTCTTTATCGATCTTCCTTGTTTGATCCATGTTTGCAAGATGGCGACTACATTTTAGGAGTGTTTTCATGTTCTTAAATAATCCCAGAGGGTCTTAGGGGTGTACCTTGGGTTTTTACCCTTTTTTTAGTTCCAAAAATGACCTTGAACCCTAAAATAGATGGAAAAAGTCACACCTGGGAAGCCTTTATCATGATTGTGCATCACCTTTATGACTATGGGTATTTCTCTTCTATCCTATGCAACTCCATGCTTATCCAAATCTCTTATTCTTCACCTATTTGATTTCCAACACTAACAAACACATCAAACACCTCAAGAAGCATATAATTAAGAATGAAAACACGCTTTAAACCACACAAACACTTAGAATATAAATAAACACTTACATTAACACAATTCTAAGCCTATGCATGCAATAATCATCTAATAAACACATATAAACAAACTAAAACAACTATGAAAACATAGTATAAACTACACCTATCATTATGAATACAAGAAGTTGCATGCAAAAGAGAAAAAAAATAAACAAAAATTTAGCAAATAAATAATGAAACTAAAAAAATAGAGAAAAATATTTGGTCTAATTAGTTTGAGCAAATTCTTCTCTAGTTTTTTTTGCCTATTATAGGTATAAATAAGATTTAAAATGATAAAATTCTTAAATTAAGTAAAACTCATCCAAGACAAGAGAAATTTAATATGAAAATAGTGCTAAAAATGTATGTATAATCTACATCAACAATTAAGATAAACAATTAAGATAAAAAGCATCAGTTTATGCTAATGTCCCTAAGAATCTAACATGGAAAATGCAAGTAGTCAACTTCTCCTATAAGTATACAAGCTAACATTGGCCATGAAACCTTAATTAGCTCATTAATAACTAAAGACAATGGAAATCTTTAGTTCCAACCAACTCATACCTATCTATCGTGCTTCATTATGACCAATCCTGTAGTTTTCTTTAAAAGACATAGGTTTGCTAACTTTTCACTCCCTTAAATATGATCCATATTTAGGCTCCATAAATGAGCATCTATAACATTACGACTTCTGACCTTTTATTTTTCATTAAAATTTTCTCCCCAATCCATAAATAAGTTCCCTTTGAATAATAACTATAGGACTTTGATGCGCGTTGAACACACTAAAAAATAAAACCTAACTTTGCACACTAAAGTAATGGTGAGTAGGAATCATATCTGCAAAGAGTGTGTGTGTAGTTTTTGTAATGAATGAATCGATGTTCAGGATATAAAGGGGTTTGGTTGGATTACATTAAGAAAATAAAGTAAAATTAGATTAATGAATGCAAATCATTTTAAATAACGAAAAAATGATAAGATTGATGAATGAGTTTAGAATCCAGTTCTCAGTTCAATCTCAGCCTACACGGGAGTGAGTAACCTTAATTGTCTTGTTGTTCTCATATCTCTCTTAGAAACTATTAATCGTAGATTAACAATAAACTGTGTTAACTCCAGTTTTTCCTTAGGTCCTATCTAATCAAATAAGCTCTTTAATTAGATCTAACTATCAAACAACCTAGAATAAGCTCTCAAGATTTATTTTGAAAACTACATTATAGACTAGGAAAATAGGTTAATAAGCAACAACTACACAAGCTCAGGTCATTTAACCAATGTTATGTTGTCCTTAATCATTCACAACCATTACTTTACCACAAATGAATCAGAGTTGCAAAGATTACGTATTGTATTCTAGATTCTAGCAGTGGGTTCATACATAAATAATCTGTTGAAATTGTTTAAGTCATTCATACATGAATACCCAAAACATTAAACAATAAAACAAACAACTTCTAAAGAGAGAGAATGACACTATAAGATGAAGAGATGCCCAAATGTGTTATTCAACTTTAATTTCCCCTTTAAACTGGAAGGAAGAAGGTCAACTCCTTATAGATCTCAATAAGGTAAGCAATATGCCCACTTTGTGATTCTCAAATCCTTCATACTATGTTTGGCCACTTAAATGTCCTTTTATAACAAAAACTAAGGTTATGGGATATACACGATTAGTTACACGAGTGTGCAGCTAACCGTGTATATAAAATTTTCTCCTAATTTATGTTTCTATACGATCTTGGTGAGCTACATAGCCGTGTAGCTCACTTACACAAATGTGTAAGTACATCCGTGACCGTGTAGGTTGTAGGAATTGCTAAAACGATCCTACATGCTTCCAAAGAGTTACATGGTCCCATACACTATTGTGTAGGTTACAAGAACTTCATTTCCTTCATTTTTTTGTCCCATCTTCACCCTAATTCATCTCCATCTTGTTCCATAAAGGCAAATAAGTTTAACATGAAGAGGATGACTCCAAGGTTGTGCTTTCAGCTCATTTTAGTTCTTGGGCTTCCAACTTGTACATAAAACAAAATATGAACCAAAATAAGTACTTTAAACGCATCATAACATCAATCACTAAGCATTAGAGAGTAAATATATAATAAATCAAGAACTCATCAGACTTTACGCTTTATGAAAGCATCTAACATTTCTTTCCTTCCATATACCACATATATATGAACCAAAGGCTATCTCTAACACCACCGTATCCCTTTTGGATAAACTCCTATCTGACTACATCCATGATAAGAACTCTAAGCAGTTAAAACTAGATTTATTAAGGTTTGATAACTCAATGAAGCCTTTCCAAATACTTGATGAGAATTTTCAATTGAAGAATAGGGGCATCAATGTTTCAAAGACCTCCCAGTTAAGATTGTAACCCGGTAAGATATGCTCAAGCTCATCAGGATAATTTACCCATTAATTACAGCTAAGTTGTAATTATAATTTAATAATATTTGTAAATCAATTTAATAGTGTTGGCATAATATGTGTTTTATAGAGGCCCAACCTTGGTCCAATTAGTATATGAAGATAATTCCCCATTACCATCCTTGTACTTAAAGTTCCTACTCAAAATATGTCTCATTTTTCAAAATTGAGTTAGAAACCATAAGAAAGAGGGTATGATCTTAATTTCCCATAAAATTCCTCCTTTAAAAAATTAGATGGCGTCTTCCTAACTTGAAGTAAGCTCTTATTCCATAGCAATCTCCAAGGTCTCTGCTCCACAAATAGTTTACTGCTAATATTGATTGGGGTGGCCATAAGCCCTTTTCTTTCATAGGCTTGCAATCTTCTTGCTAACTAACCTTAGCAATATACTTTTCATTAAGACTCCCGACCTATAGGAACTACTTCAACATTTTTCTATTAATTTAGTTAACCCCCTTGAGGGAAAAAATGAGAATACTAATATATATAGAGTGAATTTAACGCTGACTTAATTAGTTGTAATGTCCTTGTAGGTGATAATTCTTTATTAAACTAGAGATTAGTCTCTTTTGAATCTTCTCAATCAAAGGGAGACACTCTCTAAATTAAAGCTTTCTAATGGAAATAGGTAGTCTAAAGTAAATGAAAGGAGGATGTTTGACTTGAAGTCTAGAGATTGATGAAAGACAACCAATAAGCTAATGATCACTAGAAGAAATGATAAAGTGACTTTTACTTTGGTTGATATTAAAGTAATATATCATTCTAAAAACATGAATGGAGCCATTAATATGCTTATTGATATATCATAAGCTCTTGAGAAATGCATTAAATCATTAACAAATGAAGGCTACACAAGTCTCACTTTTTGTATAAACTTTCATAAACAAGTATGGGAGATAGAGTCTCCTTGTCTCAGCCTCCTCTCTCCCACAAATGGTTGATTTGGCTTATTATTGATTAAAACACTAAATGAATTGGTTGATAGATATACCATAAACCAATTCTTGAATTTCTTAAGGAAAACCAAATACTTTCATCAACTGAAGGATAAGGTTTTAATAGATTGATTCATATTCCTTACACAAATCAACCTTTATGGAACAATTTGTAGGACGATTGCCTCTTCAACATCCCTTGAATAACTCTCGTGCTAGTAGGACATGTCACCAATCGATCTTCCTTCTATAAATGCGCTTTGACTAGCACTAATTATTAGTTTTAGAACTCTTTTTTCATTTTAATGCTAGTAATTTAAAGATGGCCTTTTACAAAATGTTTCAAGAAGAAATTAGTACTCATTCAAGGAGCTTCGTTTGGAAACTTCAGGAATTAAGCTTAAAAGCATCTTATTGATTTCCCTAAGTAACTTACCATTCTTGAATTTCATAATTACATAAGTTACTGTGATCTTGATGATGAGCCAATTTAACATAAGCATCCATTAAGTCCATCAGGTCCTGAAGCCTTATTAGAACTCATTTCAAACATAAATCTTTCAATGTTCTAAGCATTAAAAAGACATGTTAAAATCTCAAGTTCATCTTTAAAGAATTGGTTGATGATAAAGGATCTAAGTAATTACATAGAGGAGTTACTTAAGGCAGATATCCCTATTGCATTCTTGAAGAATGAAATAGCCTCATCTTTCAAATCGATATGAGAAATCACCAAGGCAACATTTTGATTAATTTAGGAGCATATCCTATTAGAATTTGTTCTTGCTAATATTGAATTATGGAAAATCATGGTGTTCTCATCACCATCTTTAACCTAGTACACTCTTGACCTTTGTTTAATCTAAGAATTATGAATTAATACTACATTATTGTAGGCAAATATTACTTTTTTCTCCTCATGTAACAATTCAGGATCACCTGGATGATTATGCACCTCCTCCTAGACCTTGAGTAATAAATCAGTAATTAAAAATTTATTGTAAATACTAATGTATCTTTTTCTTATATTTAACTCCTTCAGTTCCTTTTTAATGAAACCTAACTTTTTCACATAAATAAAAGCCTTTTGACCCTGGATTGTACAAAACATCCCTCTTATGATTACTTTATTAATGCCCTTTTCCTCTACTAAGAAGTTATTAAACCTAAAGGGAAAGTTCCTTTTACATTTGGAAAACATGTTTTCAATGACGAATGGGAATCATATGAAAATATAGGCTTCAAAAAATGAGCTTTGCTTTGAAAAAACCTATATAGTAACTCCCCATTCGTAAGAGCCTCATTTAGCAACAACCTTCAAACCTTAGGTCAATTACAACTATCTTCTCAACAAGCTTTTTAAAATCAAGAGTGAAAATTTTCCAATGTACATAACCATCGGCTTCTAACATAACAAAAAAAGAGTACTATTGAAATCCCCAAGGATCACGAAGGATTATGGTTTATAAAGTGTAGCTTTGGAGTGTATCCCAAAGCAAGTTCCACTAAAAAGAAAAATAAGAACCATAAACATAGGAGAATGCAACTTTTGTATTATCTTAAAGGAAACATGCCTTTAAATCTATGAGTTATACACTTGACTAAAGAACATGGACCGTAACCACTATAGAGTCAAAAGCTATTACTACAGGAACATAGTGATGTTGTTGGTGGTTAGACCAAAAGGACCATTAATTGCCCAACAACTTCAATTTCATAAAGTTCTCCTAATTGAACTTGGATTCCAAGAAACCTGTTATACAAGGCTTATTCTTTAAATAAAGTTCCTTTAGAACTACTATCTTTAGGGCAGTTGATGCCTCTCACATTTTATTAAATCATAGACACGTTAAGGGGGGCTGAGCTTAAATCCCTTAGATTTATTCCTTCTTCCTGACCTCCTTTTACCATCAACCTTAAATTCCTCCATTACCTGCTTAATGATATCCGTTAAAGATTCTGAAAGTCATTCCAAAAGCGAGGTAGGAAAAGATTTAAGAAAAAATGGGAAAGCCCTTGAAGTTTTGGAGCTTCCCAGGACACAGCAGAATGGACGATCCGAGGAAAACAAATCTAAAATACTTTATATAATTAAAATTTTATTATTATAATAAAATAATACGATTAAATTAAACTTAAAAACGGTGGATTCCATTATTTTTGGTGGGTTAAATTTGAAAAGGTTAAGTCTCCTCCTCTTACTCAAAGCTGTTATTTACGTACCAACAAGCGTTTGACCGTGTGAAGGTCGTCTTAAGTCTAAGTGTAATCATTAAAATATTTGTTTAAAACTCGTAATAAAAGGCCGACATGGAGACGTTGGATTAGAAAGCCGATGGAGCTTGTGGGCTTCTCATGTATATAATATGTTCGTATAAGAAGTAGACCCTTCGATTTCGATGTGTCCATCTAGCTTTTGTTATTCCTCGTTTCAAAATCAAACCCATATTTCTTTTCCTTTTCTTTCCTGCTCTAGTTGTTGATTTCTCCTGTTTGGGTAACCATAAGCAATGTTATCTGAATAACTTTGCGTATTTGGTTTCTTTTTGTCTGTTCTTCTTATTTCTCTCCACATATCTCTATATTGTCTTCATCCCAAAAGGTTTGAGATTGAATTGAGGATTTTAAAGATTGTTTAAAGGGTGATTATCGGAGATTGTGGATGGAAGAAGGCTATATAAAGAGCAAGTTCAAGAAGGTCTGCGTTTTTTGTGGGAGTAACTCTGGACGAAGACAAGTCTTCAGTGATGCTGCTCTTGAATTGGGCGATGAACTGGTTTGTTTTGTTTCATTTTATCCTATCACATACGCTCTGTTTCCAAAACTTGGACATTTTTAATGTCTTATCTGAGCTGTATACTATATTCGGTGTTTGATGAAAATAATTCATCTCCATAACGGAGTCATACTTCGTTTCTGATACTGCTCGTGACGTGAAAGTCAACTTTTATGTCTCATTCTTATCTACGTGGTTAAAGTTCTGGATGTGACATGTGGTGCACCAAATTCCGTTGTTTTGCTGCTAACCAATATGACCCTCGTATCCTCGGATGGCTCATGACCGTAAAACACTCATGTAAATGTTTCAGAACTGTGTTTTTAGATGTTGGGATGGATTTGAGCTATACGAGGAAACCAACTGTTTCTTGAGGTCTTGTCCCTGTGTTTAGTTTGCTTAAATTGACTTTTTGTTGACAATGGGTTATCATTGTAGGTAAAGAGGAAAATAGACTTGGTCTACGGGGGAGGAAGTGTTGGACTGATGGGTTTGATTTCTCAGAAAGTGTATGATGGAGGATGCCATGTTCTTGGGTAACTAACAGCTAGCTTTGATGTACAAGTTTATCTAAGTTCTTCTGTGTTTGAGCAGTTGTTGATACCAGCAAGGTGCATCACTCAGATGAATATAATACTTTGTTGATATATGATTTCTGTTCAAATGCAGGGTCATCCCAAAACCGCTGATGCCTCTTGAGGTACCCTTTTGCTTAACCCATGAAACAGTCTATCATTTTGCATTAGTGTAATAATGTGCTACTTCCTTTGAGCTTTTTCTCCACTTACCCAATTCTTGGGACCAGCAGTCCACTAACAATGTAGCGCATGTGTGAGATTTATTCTTTCACTTTTAAGTTTGCAGTCCGCAGCATCCACGTGTTCAGAAAATTTTGCTTTCAGTCCTGCAATCTATGAAATTGCAATTATTTTCTTTTTCTGTTGAATTCTCATATGCTACAGTAATTGCTTTTCCAAATCTTGTTCATAAAGTAGTATGATTGTCTAGTAGGGGTAGCTATATGGTTGAGTTATGATTACATTGGAACAAATCATTCATACATAAATATTTTTTTGGAGGAATGGACAGATATCTGGTGAAACTGTTGGAGAAGTTAGAAGTGTTTCAGATATGCATGAGCGTAAAGCTGCTATGGCCAGAGAGGCCGATGCGTTTATTGCTCTTCCTGGTAATCAAAATTTGCAATTAGTGCATCTCTCCTTGTTAAAGAATCAATGGATATATGTTTTGTTTCTTAAGAGATCCTTTGTTTGGCTTGGCTACCTTTCTTGCTTACTCGTGGTAGTGCTTGATTGACTGTCAGGTGGATATGGAACAATGGAAGAGCTGCTGGAGATGATTACATGGTCGCAGCTAGGAATTCACAAGAAAACGGTAACCAGTCGACATTGTTCTTGAGCATGTTAGTCAAGCATACTAGCAGTTCATGTTGTAACTGGATGTTACTTTTTACAGGTTGGTGTATTGAATGTTGATGGTTACTATAATAACTTGCTCGCGTTGTTTGACAATGGCGTAGCAGAAGGTTTTATCAAACCTGGTGCTCGACATATACTTGTCTCTGCTTCAACAGCCAAAGAACTTTTGGACAAGATGGAGGTACTGTTAAAGCTTGTCAATTAAATGATGCTTAGGCATAGAACTGAAGATAATAAAAGCAAAAGAATGTGCAACTGCAAGACCTGATTCCGATTGCATCTAGGAAATTGAATGTGGTTTGCTTTCCCTTAAATTTTCAACAAATGACTTGCTTAAGGTCATAAGTTCTTCCTGAGGTCATCAAACGAAGGTGGCTTGTTTTCTACCAAGGGATTGCACTCAGCCAGTTTAATGAAGTTACGAACTAGAAACAGATTCTGAAAGGAAAACCCATTGGCGCTTTAATAGAAGAACGTTCCATGCCAAAACTTTCATTGGCAGCCTAATATCTGCTTTGTGATAATGTTAAAAGTACGAAGCTCAAATAAACCTTAATACTCTACCACAAACAATTTGACATCTAAAGTTCTTGAAAATTCAATTAAATCCCTAAAATCAGCTGGATATTTTAAAATAACTCTTATTTATATGGATGGATAAGATACGTGCATGAATAATGCAAATATGCTAAATTTATATGATATGGTATACACACTTCGTACTTGGGTTCCTGTGGGGTGACGAGAAAACAGAGTGACGCCTTTGGATGATTTTGGACAAGGCTCAAACAGCTGGATGAATTTCTTTTCTCTTTTTTCTTCAAGGGAAAGTTATTACTTGTGATTGATGAATTTATTATGGAACTAAACTCTAAGCTTTCTGGTTGGAATTTTTGCAGCAATATACTCCTTGCCATCAACAAGTTGCTCCTCATGAAAGTTGGAATATGAAGCAACTTGGCGATTATCCATCACAACAGAATGCTCAATGAAATATTGGTGATGTCTTTTATTCTTCTGAATTGATTCCTGATGTTATCCGGCATCAGTCGAGTTATGAACAAGGATGTTTCAGATGGGTCATATTGGGTTCATCACTATGTGCTATTGTCAATGTTAATGATTCAGATTTTATTGGAAAAATCCTTGCTGTTTCACAAATAATTCTCCAATTTTATGGTCAATAAGGTACTGTTCTATTGTCGTCTTGGTTGGTAGCACAGGATAAAGGAAGGGTTCCATCAATTTCTTAAGAGATCGGAAACAGGATAAAGGAATGGTTCAGTCAATTTCTTAAGAGATGGGAAACAGTTTTAGAACAGTATCAAGGTGGTCCCACAATGTAGGACTAGGTGGTTGAGTTGAGTAGGGGACAACTTGGATGTTTGAAAGTGGAGCTATAGAATATGAGTTCACTAGAAGCTATTGTGTAGGTGGAACAGCGAATTGAGGGGATGCAAAATTAAGTTCCTACCTACTAAAACTCCTTTAGTTATTAAATATGATTGATGAGATACGTCATATTTAAATCCCATTAAGGTTCACTGCCATTGATCCCTAATAACCCTTTTTAGTTATTAATAACCCTTTTTTGATTTAAATTTCATTTCAAAGGTTTGTGTAATACGATAAAGATATAATAACGAGTGGACAATGCATAATGAAACAAATTATTGGTCAATATTATCCACATTTTCTCATTTAAAATAAGTATTAGTGTAAATGTATGTGTGCTTTAACTTGACTTTTTAGATAACCTTGTACATAATTTATAATATTTTTACATTTGAAAATTTCAATTTGACGCCTCAACATTTTTCTAACAACATAAAATAATGTTTGCCTCTTAAATGATATTACCGATTGGGGTAAATTACTAATAAGCACTATCAAGCTCCTTATAATTTTCATATCCTCCACTAAAATTGAGCTATTCGAGTAAATCATTAGAGCAGCTATTAGCGTTGAATTAAACCTGAGGGTCGGTGCCTAACATATGTACAAACGAACTGGATGACCTTTTAGTTTGATTTTTCAAATAATATTGAGCTAAACTTGTTTGTGAATACTTTATTAGGAAATCGAAACAGGATTCGAAGTAGAATAATTATAAAACTTTTTATATTTTAATTTTCTAAAAATCAGGATCACTTTAATTCTGTAAAATGATTAACAATTAAATTATAATAAAACATGAATCTTAATTCATACTTTATTTCAAAATTTCATCATATTCTTGTTATATCCTTCAAACTGATTTCAAAATCTATCCATTTCAACCATCGTAGTTACACAAGTGTTTAACCTCTAATAGTATCTGTATCACAAGATGGGAGAACTTCATGATTCTTACAGAAAGGGTTAAGTAAAAAGTATTAGCTTCATTAGAGCTTAAGCATATTTATAATAAGTTTTTAAACATTTCAATTGAACTTAATTAAAATTACAAATAATTTTAATTATATACTAATTATACTCAAATAAGATCTAATATTTTATATTAATTCTTATTTATTAAATATCTCATATTTAATTATAAAGTATTACAAACTTTACAATTTACGTCCAACTTGATTAAAATATCTTTACTCTCTTCAACTCATTCTTTATGTGAGATCTATTAGGTTCTCAAATATGTTGACAATGATTATAAATTCTAATTTTAATTCATAATAAGAAAATTTAAAATACCTTTTAATTTATCTTTAATCCTTCAATTAAATAATTTGTAATCATATATCAAAATTGATGCCTAGTAATACATCATGACCACCAAAATATTTAGGAATGTCAAAATAGTTTTGACTAATCTTGTCGTACATGATTTTTTTGTATAATTCAATCCTTTCTTCATACAATGTCCTTATTAAACATTGAGCATATAATTATTGTTTACTATATTTTGAGTCCAATCATATTCATTCTCTACCACTATATATTGATTCAATTAATACCATTTGTAAACTATTTACGAAACGTCATTTCACCTTGGTCAAGGATTTCCTGAATTAATAATAATCGAGAACAAGAGAATATTCTCTATAATTACTTTAAGGTAATAAATCATAACTTGGTAACAATTAGTATCAGAGCCATGGCTATCACTCGCTCATCAACCAACGAACCACCCCCATAACCACATGATAATGTACCGGAACTAGTAATATAACAATTAGCTGTCATTGCTGCCCGTCTTGAGATATTTGATACCATAGTTGCTGATATGGCTGTCATGAAAGCTCAAGTTGATAAGGGAAAGAAGCCAGAGAGCAGCAACGATCATTGGTCAAGGGGAAAATCTTACTGGAACGATGATTTAGAAGACGAGGGAGAACATTATATGGGGTATAAAAATATGATGCGTCCACATTATACCAAGATAGAATTTCTGAAGTTTGATGGAGGGGACCCCATGGTTGGATTTTGAAGGCAGAGAAATACTTCAGGTACTATCAAACGTGTAACATCCTGTCCCTATATTAAGGGTTAGAATTTAGATTTCAATAATGGAGAGAATAGTAATTTGAGAGTTAGAAAAATTTGCATTTCATGCTCAGCAAAATGTCAACATACATGCATGTAAATTAGAACCTTTGCACGCATGAAAAAAATTATACACACCCTCATTGACATTCCGAGTATAGTGAATAGTAATGGGATAGATTGAGTGTTAGGCCTCGTTTTCGAAGCCCAACTATAACATAGAGCGTGAAAGGGGTTTCCTTGTAAGGTTACACCAATGTATCCTAATTAGCCCTCATTGGTCCCTCAACATTCTCAAACACCTCAAGCCACAAAGGCAAGCCCACACAAGGAATAACTAAATCACCATTGAATTCTCTAAAAATTTGTAACTCTTAGTCTCTAATTTATTTGGGAGCAAGAACCACCTCAAACGGAGGTCGGACGAAGGAGTTATGGCCCAACGAACCCCACATG
>JANVCL010000001.1:26592534-26605267 GCA_026546855.1 Erythroxylum incrassatum
TTGGTGTATTTTTCATTTCAATAAAATATTTTATTTTTATTTATTCTTATAAAATTTTCATCTTATTTATTATATTCTGGTTTGATAGCGGTTCACTACCGGTTGAACCTCTAAACCTTAAACCTTTCCTTCGACCGGTTCGATGTCCGGTCTGATTTTTAAAACATTGTTTTTTATTTCATTTGAATTGTAGAATTGCTTAGGGGCTCTAGATGAGACATATATCAGAGTTAATGTGCCAATTAAAGATAAGCTTAGATTTCAAACTCGTAAGGGCGACATTGCAACAAATATGTTAGGTGTGTGCACACCTGGCATGCAATTTGTTTATATTCTTCCTGGTTGGGAAGGGTTAGTAGCTGATAATCGAGTTCTTTGTGATGTAATTACTAGGAGACATGGACTAAAAGTACCTCATGGTAAGCTTTCCTATATGATATAGGAAGGTTGTTTGAAATTTTGTACATGAGATAATGCAAATTGAATACCTTATGTAGTGTTGTTTTTATATAGGTTGCTATTACCTAGTTGAAGCATGTTATACAATGAGGGCTTCCTTGTACCTTTTAGGGGTCAAAGGCACTATTTAAACGAATAGCGTTAAGGTTACCAACCAATAGCTCCAGATGAATTTTTTAATATGAAATATGTGACTGCACGCAATGTAATTGAGAAGTGTTTTGAATTACTAAAAATTGGGTGAGTTATTCTTACGAGTCCATCATTTTATCCAATAAAGGTATACAATCGAATTGTTATAACTTCTTGTTCGCTTTATAATTTTATTAGGTAGAAGATGAGTTTTGATCCCATGGAGAGTGATTTAAGGGATTATTTTCACACTAATCCTGTTGTTGAGGAGGAGTGTATAACAGCTTTTAACCTAACTACTACTTGAACAAATTGGAGAATAGAATTGGCATGCGAAATATTCAATAAATGGTGAACATCTAGGTAAAATGAGAATTGACAATTTTTAGGTGTTCTCTTATGTTTTGTGTTGTTTATGTTGTACGTTGTTATTGTAGACTATATTGTTCTCGTAAGCTGTTGATGTTTAATGTTAATTGGTATGAAGAATTTTATGAATGTTTTTATTTTTCCTTTATTATGATGATTATTTTTTTATTTATCAATATTGTTTTAATTTGGTTGATAAGTATGTCGATGAATTCCCCGTCAACTATTGATTCTCAAAATTTAAAAGGAATAAAAAGAAAGTGGAACTATGATGAGGATGTTGTGATAGTTTTTTGCATGGTTGATTTGCATAATGTGGGAACATACAATGCTGATACTAGATTTAAAGCTACATATCTCAATGAATTAGAAAGAATGATAGCAACGAAGCTCCCTAATTCAAACTTAAAATCCAAACCTTATATAGAGTCTAGGATTAAGAATTTAAAGAAAGAATGAAGCATTGCTTATGATAAGGAAAGATACTAGTAGATTTGGATGAGATACTGAAAGGAAGATCATCATTGTTGAAGATCGTGTATGGGATTCTTACTTAAGTATAAGTATTGAACTTTTAACTTATTTTAAGTGTTTTCTTTAACTACTTTCTTATAATTTATATAAATTATTGATGTTTTTTTTCATCTTCTTAGAGTCACAAAGATGCTGCTTAATTTTGCAAGAAGAGCTTTCCTTTCTATAATGAATTGACTGGGATCTATGGAGAAGATCGTGCAACTGAAAATGGCACACAAACTGCTGCAGATATTCTTGAAGAAATAAAAAGGCAAGAAAGTTTATGTGAGATAAATGAAGGTGGTGAGGATTAATATCAGCATGATTTGCACGACATAGATGAGTCCTTTACTCAACCTCAAACATCAAATCTTGAAAGACAAACTAAAAATATTTCAACAAAGAAGAGAAAAAGGAGTAATGATACGAGATAAGCAAGTCATGCAGATTCACTTATTGTTCATGCCAAGATGTTGGGTGATACCATGAATCAGATTGGAGATAAATTGTGTAAGAGTATTGGCACTGAAATGTGTATTCAACAAATAGTTAAACAGTTAGATAGTGCAGTGGGTGAGATAGAGGGACTCATAAATGATGAAAGGGATACTGCTTTAGACAAAATTCCTGATCATCCTATACAAACGCTTGTGTTTTTCACTCTTGTGCCTTATCGAAGACTTGGGTGGGTAAGGAGGTTTCTTGCCACACATTAAAGATTATGTTGAAATTTAAATATTTTGTCTACTTATTTAAAATAGGGTTGAAACTTAATTTTTGTTCAACTAAATAATTTTTAGTAATTTAAAACCCTATATTATATTTATTTTCAATATCATTCAATTGTTAATTTATATTGTAATTGCGACTATACGATGAATCCTGACATGAGTTTGTTGTTAACGGCCGAAAGGGTCAAGTCTTTGACAAAATGCTCAACACTTTGTTATAGTTCAGCTGCGATCCCTTCTTTGGTGCTATGTCACAGAAGCCAATTTCAGCACTCGGTGTTTTACAGTCACGGGAATAGGTTTAGGCCACTGTACACGGTGGATAATGAAGTTGGGTTGCTAAGTTTTGGAGGTTATTATGGTAGACCTCAGCTTCAGTTGGCTAGTGGGAACAGAATGGACCAATGAATGGAAGCAGTAGTGTAGATGAGCAAATCCATTTGAGGAAATCAGAAGTTGGTAATGGAAGGAGGAGGTTTTCGTTGAGGCTTCGACCAAGGTTGCGGTTATTGTCAATGAGATTGAAGAGAATCTCAGTGAGGTCTGTGTTGAGTGATTTTGGAACATGAGAAAGAACATAAAAAGATAGTCTCTTCACACTTCTATTTCGGTTGCATTTGCGATGTGCTATTTGTTTTTGAGATTAACAGCATTTCCATCTCCAAAGATTGTTCCTTATTCTGACTTGATTGCTAGCCTTCAAAGTGGTTCTGTCACAAAAGTTTTACTTGAAGAAGGGTCTCGTCGTATATATTTTAACAAAAACTCTGAGGTCACCAAAATCTCAGAAGAAAACCCTGTTGTGACCAAAAACTCTGAGGTCACCAAAATCTCAGAAGAAAACCCTGTTGTGACCAATGATCAGGATGAGAATCTAGGTGATGTAATTACAAGAGAAGGTGAGGTCGGTGCTACTACCGGAGCTTCAAGCACAAATGTGCTAAAGATATTTGCAAGGCCCCGGCAATCTACTCCTCAGTGGCAATTTTCTACAAGGAAAATAGATCATGATGAGAAGTTTCTTCTACATTTGATGAGAGAAAGAGGAACAACATACAGTTCAGCCCCACAATCAGTTTTGATGTCAATTAGGAGTGTGTTGATTACCATACTAACACTATGGATTCCTCTAACACCTCTAATGTGGCTTCTTTATCGTCAAGTTTATGCGGCTAATAGTCCAGCAAGAAAGCGGAGACCTAATAGCCAAATTGTCACCTTCAATGATGTGGAAGGGGTTGATACTGCTAAGATAGAGCTCATGGAGGTAACTTTGAATTCCATTCCTATCATATCAAGTTGCCAATTGCTTGTTGAATTGTTGATCTTGTGTCATACGAGTAATTGTAACTTCAACATATTTCCTTTTTTGCATATAATTTGATTTGGTTCTGATTATGTGCTCGCCTAGAAAGAGTGACACCTTCACAAAATAACGAGTATTTCTATTAGTTCAAGCTTGTGTAAAAGGCAACTGCGTAACTCTGAATATAGCCTTTAGCTAAAGTTAGGATGTGTTGTGGGCAGGCTGCTGTAGACATCCTGGCTGCTACCATTGCAAAGTTGTCTCTGTTAATCCAGCTATAAACTTCTAATTGTGAGGTAGATATTGGAGCCGCAGACACCGAAAATAAAATATAGGCCTAATGAATCTAGCACTATGGCCAAAAAGAATAAATACAAAACTTTCTAGTTTTACTAGTTCCATAATTGTCTCCCTGAAGCTTGCTCAAACATTAACATATTATAATTAACGATATCATTTGTCAAGGATTATCCATGTAAAATTCTTTAATGCTTCTATTGTGATATACGACAAAAGTCTGGGAAGAATAGGCTTCCTGTTACATTTGTCCTTGTGCTGTTGTATTTAATCTTACATATTTTAGTCTGCATCATCTGGATACTGACAACATAGGAGTCCTCTTTTGTTTCTGGAAAACGTGACTTGAACTATTGCTTTGTAACTAAATGATACTTTCAGTTGAACCTTAAAATTGTCATAAGTTCCACCATGTAGAAGTATGAATAAGCATGACCTTAACAACTTTGTTACTTCATCTCTCATTTGGGTCTCTATGAGCTGAACTGCATAGAAATTTCCTCACCTTTTCCAAACTGGTTTATTTGATCTTTTTGAACTTTGTAGGATTTCTTCACGTCTGTGTCCTGTTTTTGAGCCTAATATTGTATAGTTTTCATCTTTATCTTTAGAGATAATATTGTATAGTTTTCATCTTTATCTTTAGAGATTTCCATTTCTTGAATTTTTGGTTGAGTTATCACTGGATTGCAATAGCAAATTTCCATTTTTTGTCTTCACTGGCATGGTTCATCTTTTAGATAGTTTCTTGTCTACAAGGAGCTACAAACTATCAAAAGCTAGGAGCAAAGTTGCCCAGAGGGGTATTGCTGGTTGGGCCTCCAGGAACGGGGAAGACGTTACTAGCCCGCGCAGTGGCTGGAGAAGCAGGAGTGCCATTTTTCAGTGTCTCCGCCAGTGAATTTGTGGAGTTGTTTGTTGGAAGAGGAGCAGCTCGCATTAGGGATCTCTTTAATGTCGCAAGGAAATGTTCACCATCTATCATATTCATAGATGAACTTGACGCAGTTGGGGGAAAACGTGGTAGAAGTTTCAATGATGAACGTGACCAAACCCTTAACCAAGTAATCTTGCAATTCAAATTTCTTCCCTCACTTTCTTATATGCACCTTATTGTTATAGACATCCTGTGTTGTTACTGAATCCTGGGTTTAAGTGTACAATTATCTGATAACCAACAACGTATAGAAGTATTTTCTAACATGCCCTTTCTCAGCTTTTGATTCAGCTGGTTACCCTTGTCAGTAATCTACACTAGATTACCATTTTTTACATGCATTATTTGTACAATTATCTTAAAATGAATCCTACCATTGTGTGTTTGATATATGTCTTGTTTGTGGCATGACTTCTTTTTTCTGTTTTTGTAGTTGCTGACAGAAATGGACGGATTTGAGTCAGATATGAAGGTGGTTGTTATTGCAGCCACTAACAGGCCAGAAGCTTTAGATCCAGCCCTTTGTCGATCTGGTCGATTCTCAAGAAGGGTTCTTGTCAGAGAGCCAAATGAAGAAGGAAGGAGAAAGATCTTGGCTGTACATTTGAGAGGAGTTCCTTTAGAAGAAGACAAGTACCTCATGTGTGACCTAATAGCCTCTTTGACCCCAGGTTTTGTTGGTGCTGATCTTGCAAACATCGTGAATGAAGCTGCTTTACTCTCTGCTAGGAGAGGTAAAGTGATGACTTTCATTCAAGTCAATCCTTGCTTTAGCATTGCAGTAAACTATCACTAATTTTATGGCATCTCTAATCTCTCATGATGTATCATTATTGAGAATCGTCAAAATCAGCAAAAATATTATTTCTACAGAATCGAGATACCATTGTTTCTTGAAGTTGTGTCGTGATAACATTTGATTGTGTCAATTTTACCTAAAAACTTCCAACTCATGATGAACTTCTTCCTGAAGAGTTGGAATCCTAAGGAGTAAGCTTGACCAAAATATCTGCGGTGCAGGTGGTGAGACTGTGACTAGGGAAGATATCATGGAAGCCATTGAAAGAGCAAAGTTTGGGATCAAAGATAGGCAGGTAACTGCCAGCAAGATAAGCAAGGAGCTTGGCAAACTGTTTCCATGGATGCCATCTTTGGTGGGAAGGGAGACAAGACAGGATGGTTCACAAGAGCCTTTAGGTTACCAGACTCTGAGCTGACTGCGTTTGCTTTATTGCTGCTTCTTTTCTCCCACTTATTTGTAAACAAATTTTGTAGATTATTCATCACAATGTTTTACCAGATCTCAGAGAGTTCTTTGTCTTCTACCAATTCCTATATATTAGAAAATTGAAACTAATGCAACTAACTACATATATCATTCATTGTATTAAAAATAGTTGCATCAACTCTGATCTCTGACCGAGATAGATTACTGATGTTAAATGTCAATGTAACAATGCAATACTTCCTAATAATAACAACGGGCCGGACTCGAGTATCCTAAGGTCCAAGTTCGAACCTGAAGAAAATTCGGTAGGTCCAAACCCAAGCTCATTTTCTGAATTGGATTTCCAACATGAGCTCGAATTTCTTTTTTTCTGCCTTCTTTTTTGAGTTTGCCACTTCAGACCAGATCAATTCATAATTGGGCTTTTTGTCATCTTTCCTTTGTGATATTCAATGATTTTACAGACTACAATTCAAGAAGAATGAGTAATTAGAAGTGTTAGACCAAGTGTTTCTACAAACCCCCTAATAATCTCAACCAACTTTGAAGTGAATTTATCAACAGATGCCCTGATTCCGGGCCCTGAATTGCTCTTAGTACACTCGTATGGTGACACTTGCCCGAGTTACAGGACACACAGGAACTATACTAGTGAATGTACTGTACACGAGGGAACTATAAATTTGGCCTGAGAAATCATAATCTTCCATTAACTTTTAGTTGTTGTTCAAAGACATTGAATTCAATCATTTGAAGATGAACCAATCCCAGAAAACGAGTTTCCAGGCTGGTGAGACCAAAGGCCAAGCTGAGGTGAGCTTCTCAAATGGTGTTTTCTCATATCCAGGTTCTGATATAACCTGAAAAAGCTAATGCTTAAAATGTTCATTTCTTAACAGGAAAAGGGCAACCAAATGATGGATAAGGCCAGGGACATGGCTAACTCTGCCATAGAATCAACTCAACAGGTAGGTTTGAAGATGTCTTCTGGGTGTGTTTTAGAACATCTGAGGCAAGATTTTAAATTATGGGTTACCGGAAAATTCAACCGGAATTACGACAAATTGCGGTAACGGAACTATTGCTTGTTGTGCATTATATTGCAGGCTGGTCAGACACTTCAGGCTAAGGCACAAGGGGCAGCTGATGCTGTGAAGAATGCAGTTAGTGGCAACAAGTGAAGGAGATGGAAGCCATAATTCTTCCATTCAACCTCTGTTTTTCATCATTTTGTTTGATTGATTTGTTCTAGTCTCTACAAGGTTGTAAGACATCATGCCTTGTTCCAGCAATTCATAATCCTAATTTTATGAGTTAATTATCAATTTTTTATTTTCATATTTAATGTCCATTAGTTACTCGTAAAACAAGTAATTCTCGAATTATTAAACAATTTATTCTTAAAAATAAAAATTATAAATTCTATCTTTTAAAAAAAATATAACATATTTATAAAAATAATAATTAAACAACTTATCATCAAGTTTTATATTTTAGTAATTCGAATTTCCCATATTACAATGTATCCATTAAAAAAGAATAAGATTGACTAACTATTATATAAAATATTAACATAGAAATTCACTTATAGAAAAAATAATAAAGAATAATCACTAAAATATTAATGCAATTATTTTTACAAAAATATTTATTACAAATTAAATTTGAATGAATTTACTTCTCCTAAAATTTTAAACATAAAAAAGTGTAACATCTTAATTAATTATAAAATATTAATTCAAAATAATCATTGAAATGAAACCAATTGCAATTATAATTATTAAAAATTAGTATTAATTCGTAAAATATTCATTTTAATTAATAAAAATAAACTAATTAATTTATCACTAAATAAAGACAAAAACTTTAATAAAAATTGAAAAATGATAAGTCCGGTTGTAAGAAGCCAGCCCAACAAGTGGGCCAAACTGGGTTCGAGTCGGGTCATGCGTATCCATGAGAGCAAGGTTTAAGCTTCTTCTTCAATCCTGTTAAACCCTCTCCTCTTGTTCAGCCATCAATTGTCAGTAAAATCTCTACGTGTAGTGTCGGTGAGAATTTATCCCTTTCTTCGACATTGCAACAAATATGTTAGGTGTGCACACACTTAACGTGCTTGTTTATGTTCTTTCTGGTTGGGAAGAGTTGGTAGCTGATAGTTGAATTCTTCATGATGCAATTACTAAGAGATATAGACTAAAAGTGTCTTATGGTAAGCTTTCCTATATAATATAGGAAGGTTGTTTGAAATTTTGTATATGACATAATGTAAATTGAATAATTTCTGTAGTGGTTTTTTATATAGGTTGCTATTATCTATTCGACGTAGGTTATACAAATTGTAAGGGCTTTCTTGTAATTTTTAGGGGTCAAAGATACCATTTGAATGAATGGCGTCAAGGTTACCAACCAAGAACTCTAGAGGAATTTTTTAATATGAAACATGTAACTACACGCAATGTAATTGAAAGGTGTTTTGGGTTACTAAAAATTAGGTGGGCTATTTTAGGAGTACTCTAGATGAATTTTTTAATATGAAACATGTAACTACACGCAATGTAATTGAGAGGTGTTTTGGGTTACTAAAAATTAGGTGGGCTATTTTAGAAGTCCATCATTTTATCCAATAAAGACACACAATTGAATAGTTATAGTTTGTTATTTGCTTCATAATTTTATTAGCAAGAGATGAGTTTTGATTCCATAGAGAGTGATTTAGGGGATTATTTTCACGCTAATCTAGTTGTTGAGGAGGAGTATATAACTATTATTAACCCAACTAATGCTTGGACAAATAGGAGAATTGAATTGGCACGTGAAATGTTCAATAAATGGTGAACATCTAGAGAAAATGAAAATTGGCGTTTTTAGGTGTTCTATTATGTTTTGGGTGTTAAAAAGTTTTATATTATTGTTTATGTAAGTTGTTCTACTCTTTATTGTTTATGTTGTACGCTATTATTATAGACTATATTGTTCTCGTAAGCTGTTGATGCTTAATGCTAATTGATATGAAGAATTTTATGAATGTTTTTATTTTTCCTTTTATTATGATGATTATTTTTTTATTTTTCAATATTGCTTTAATTTAGGAGATGAGTATGTCGATAAATTCCCTGTCAACTATTGATTCTCAAAGTTCAGAAGGAACAAAAAGAAAGTGAAACTATGATGAGGATGTTGTGCTAGTTTCCTGTATGATTGATTTACATAATGTGGAAACGTACAATATTGATATTAGATTTAAAGCTCTGTATCTCAATTAATTAGAAAGAATGGTAGCAACAAAGCTTCCTAATTCAAACTTAAAAGTCAGGTCTCACATAGAGTCTAGAATTAAGACTTTAAAAAAAGAGTAGAGCATTGTTTATAATATGATAAGGAAAGATACTAGTAGATTCGAATTGGATACCGAAAGGAAGATTATCATTACTGAAGATCATGTATGAGATTCTTACTTAAGTGTAAGTATTAAACTTTTAACTTGTTTTAAGCATTTTCTTTAACTACTTTCTTGTAATTTATATAAATTATTTTTGTTTTTTTTATCTTCTCAAAGTCACAAAGATGCTGCTCAATTTCGAAGAAATAGTTTTTCTTTATATAATGAATTGATTGGGATCTATGAAGAAGACCGTACAACTGAAAATGACGCACAAACTACTGCAGGTATTCTTGAAGAAATGGAAAAGCAAGAAGGTGTAGGTGGGATAAATGAAGGTGGTGAAGATCAATATGAGCATGGTTTGCATGACAAAGATAAGTCCTTTACCCAATCTCAAACATCAAATCTTGAAAGATAAGCTGAAAATATTTCAGCAAGGAGGAGAAAAAAGAGTAATGATATGGAAGAAACAAGCTGTGCAGATTCACTAATTGCTGCTACCAAGATATTAGGTGATACCATGAGTCAGATTGGAGATAAATTGTGTAAGAGTATTGTGACTTAAATGTATATTCAATAAAGAGTTGAACAAATAGATAGTGAATTGTGTGAGATAGAGGAACTCACAGATGATGAAAGGGATACTACTTTAAGCAAAATTCCTGATCATCCTACACAAATACTTGTGTTTTTTACTCTTGCGCCTTCTCGAAGACTTGGGTGGATGAGGAGGTTTTTTGTCACACTCTGAAGATTATGTTGAAGTTTAAATATTTCATCTAATTATTTAAAATAGGGTTGAAACTTATTTTTTGTTCAATTAAATAAGTTTTTAGTAATTTAAAGTCCTATGTTATATTTATTTTCAATATCATCCCATTGTTATTTTATATTGCAATTATGTCCCTTTGTCATTCTAAGTTTACATTTTCAAACCAAACATTCGTATAGAATTTCTTTAACAGTAAATCAAATACAGTAATACTTATTCCATTCTATTCCTCGTCTTTTCTATTCTTAAGAATAATCGTTCTATTCCTTATCTATTTCAACAATTGAACCAAACAGGCTATAAAGGAAATCTGATTTTATTTTGTGTCTAGTTATAAACTTTTTTTGTGGATGTCAAATTTAGAAATTTTGCTATTGCTATGTTATAGTTTTGGTTAATTTGGAGATTGGAATGTAGTTATCTGGAAAACTCTGAGACTTCTACTTGAAACATTATTGGATTTGTAAGTATATGCACATTCGATTTCGAACCTTAGATGAGGATAATATTGATGTTGTATGTTTACACAATGGTAAGATTGTTTGTAAAGCTTGTGCTGTTGTGAGATGTTTAGCTCTCAATGATTAATGTGGAATAGTTGATTTAACGCATGATACTCTTTTAATAGTTTCGGGCCGATTGTATTGCACCTAGGAATTAGATCTCATAATAATGAAACAAAGGGAAAGAAGGTTAAAATCAACGAAATTGGCACCAAAGTCAAATCTGTTGTTCATAATTCGCATTCATGGGTATGTTCTTGTTACTTAGATAACTCCTTCAATACTCTTCTTGACTATTCTCGGACTTACCTTCATTTGTTTTCAGAAAAAATGACATGCACCCAAAGAACTAGGAAGATCCTGCATAACTTGAAGTTGAGAAGAATCTTTGATGGTGTCTTCATGAAAGCAAGTCCGGGACCCCTAATTATGCTTCAAAGGGTGGAACCATTCATCACATATGGGTACATAACTCAAGACCTTTTGAAATTGTATAGATTCTATTACTATTCCGATGCTTAAAAAGAAAACTCTTCAATTGGATAATATAAAGCTCGAGGAGGGAAAGAAAATTCTAAGTGAAGGGGAAAGGTATCAGGCTCTGGGTTTGGATGAGTCTGCTAAATCAAGTTCTCCATCATGACGCTTCAGTTCTGTATATCTTTAATGAACCATGATGGAATAGTGTCTCGTTTGATCGTAACTTCTGCATGCATACGCAAATTTAAGATTCAAGTAATTATTGTTTTTCTCATTGGCTAGCCAGGAACATAGGTGAAACTTGTTCGCATACTTCAATACTCGCGTGTTGTGGCAACATAGAAGTAACGATTTTAACATCTTCAATCATCTTGCCATTTTGTTGGAGCGTTTTTGCATCCCTGCAACTTGGATATAAACGCCATAGAAGGTCAAAATTCTACGTCTTTAGGCTCGTGCCTTGATGTGATTATGGATCACATGATTTTGTCCCATAAAAGGCGCCTAGCAGGGATATAAATATGACACCTGAACTTGTATCGATAGATTGCTTCGTTAATCCCTTTAACTTTTGGTGTCGGGTCAACATTCACTCCAAACGGCATGTTCATTTATCGTGATGGCTGATAGAGAAAGATGCTAGCTGCCTTTTGTCTGCATGTCTTTTACTGTCAACTATATCTTTGCCTAACGCAGTGTCAGTTGTTTGTTGCAGATATCCAAATCCTAAGAACGTGAGTGAGCTGATATATCAGAAAGGTCATGGAAAGATAAACAATCAGAAGGTTCCCCTGATTGATAATAACATTATCGAACAGGTATGACCCAAATCTCCTTTTTGGCCACATCAGAGCACAACATTGTATGCCTGGAAGATATTATACATCAAGTTACAACTGTTGGTCCACATTTTAAGGAGGTTACAAGCTTCCTGGGTGCATTTACGCTTAAATAGGCCAAAAGAAGGATTGCATGGAAAGAAATCATTGTACAAGGATGGTGGAGACACCGGTAACGGCGAGGATCTAATTAACAACTTAATTAGCAAGATGAATTAAGCCTTAACGTCGGATAATTTGCACAATCTTCTGCATTTCAATGACCCGGAGGCATGTATTCTTGAGTTGGCAGTTTTGTTTCTGGTTAAATCTATCTCTTCCATAGCAATAGTGTTACTAGGAATTTTGTCTTCTATTTTCTCTGATCAATCCCAGAGGACTTTTATTGAATTGAGTTCTTCCACAAGGGAGTCTTAATCTGTTTTCTAGTAGATACCTATTCTATTTCCCTGGCTCAAAAGGAGGAGGAAGCTTTGAATGCTAAAAAAGGATTGTCTCATTCGTAGACAATGGCGAACTTTTGTTCAGAAGATGTTTCTGAGAAATATGCAGTAGTTGGTGGTGCTACATGAACGGTAACTAAATTTAGCAGATAAATGATGAAGAGTTGAGCCAGAAGAACCAGGAGTGGAATGTGAAAAACCATGAGATGGATTACTCTCCATTGTGTGAAGTTTTTTTATTCAAACTTGTGAAACATGATTGTTAGAGACCACCTGCTCTAACAGTACTTCAACACAATTAACAGAGACCTGCACTTCAATATCAACACACAGCAG
>JANVCL010000001.1:26605367-26628074 GCA_026546855.1 Erythroxylum incrassatum
AGGCCCAGTTTCAGCCTTCTGTCATCTGGGCCAGCTCCATCAACTGGACCAACGACTCAGGTTGGACCATCAAGACCTCCGCCCTTATATCCTCCTTCAAACCATTCACGTACGCCGTCGTCACCACCTCCACCGATACCTCCCTCAACATCGACGTGACGACTTCGAACATCTGGTTGTAATCGGCCACCGTTCCCATCTGTTGGATCTTCAACAACTCCGCTAGTGGATTTCCCACTTTTGTGTCGCCAAATCTTCTGACTACCACGCTCTTAAACGTCTGCCACTCCACTATTGGCGACCAATTTTGTCTCCACTGATACCAACTTAGGGCCATCTCCTTCCATGCAAACCGCAGCTGCCTGTAACCACCGATCTGGTGAAACGCCATTCAACTCAAAATATCGCTCCACTCGAAAAACCCAGCCAAACGGGTCCTCTCCGTAGAACAAAGGAATTTCAAGTTTCTGGTGACTCTTTTCCCCTCGTATCGGTTCAGTTTGAATCGATGTCTCTCCCTTAAATTTTTGTTTAGAAATTTCTTCTACTTCCCCGACAACTTCCTTAGCTTTCCCCTTATTTTCTTTCCTTCTTAAAATTTCGTAGATGGATGCTATGTCCCCTGCCACCTTATCAAACTTTGCCTCCACCCCGGCAATATCTTCAACTATCCTCAACATTTCTTTTTCTACATTATCGATTCTAGCCTCCATTCTTGTAAATACCATCCCCAATCTCACTCTCGCTCTGATACCAGTTTGTTAGAGACCACCTGCTCTAACAGTACTTCAACACAATTAACAGAGACCTGCACTTCAATATCAACACACAGCAGCAATGGAACAGGCACTAAAATGAACTAGAGATGATTGCTATCCAAAGCTATTATTCCTTAGCTAGACTTAGAGGGTTAGCTGAACCTCCATACAATTACCAATCATATCATCATAACCGAATGGCCATCATTCCCCCCCCCCTAACAAACTTATATTCCCTCCTAACTAACTCACCCCGACTCCTCTCTCTCTCTCCCCACTTATTCTCATAACCCTTCACATATTCCCTGAATTGCCCCCACTCGTATTCCCCCTCTTCTTGCTATATTTCTGCTGGAACCTAGTCTCAACAATGATCTACTTATTACTATCAAGAATTCTCTGAGTGAACATGCAAAAGAAAACTAATTGAAACTTTTGTCTGAATCGTTTACTCTGAAAGCCAGCATTCTATAATAATTTTGGCATTTCACATGAAAAGTGGAGTATTACAATATCATATCAAAGGGAGTCATTCCATGATGCATCAACTAAAGGAATACTAACGTTTGTAAAACACAATCCAGAAGGAAAAAAAGAATCAAATCAATAAAATTTTGAGACTACTGCCTTGTAGAACATCCTAAAAACTGGTCTCAGTTTGAACATTAGAAACAAAAAGTGAACACTCAACTGGGATTGACATCATACTTTTATCTTTTACACTGTCATGCTCCCAGAAAGTATAAGCTGGATCAAGATATCATAAAACCTAAAATTCTAAGATGATTTTTGTTGGCTATGTTGCCGTATACTGTATACATCAACTATACCCGGGGGAAATGCTGGGTCTATTGCAGCTCTTACAGCTACCCTTGCCACTGCAGACACATTGACCGGTGGTATAAAAAGGGGACCGATGAGAGGGATTTGGGTAAGCAGCTTCGTGTATTGGAGTATCTGCAATGAATGTGCAAGTCATAAGCATGAGAATGCAAGGTTTCATATCAGTATTGAGGCAGTGCAGGGATTTGACTTAATTGTTTAGTGACACTACATTAAACAGTATCATGATCAGCACAATGGATACTCAAACATGATTAACACAGCATGCTTTGATAAGTAAATCGCTTTCCTAGAAGAGTTCTAGCTACATAAGACCTGCATTATGGACATGGATACAAGTCTCCTGTATTTGCTAATGAACAAGTGCTGCTAGATCATTGTGCAAAAGGAAACCGACACAGATTCAATGACTGCACATCTGATTTCTGTTTCTAGAAAAAGGCAATATCACTTCAGAATCATAAGGCGAAACTTGTCTCAAGAGTGGTATGTACAGAGCTTACCATCTCCAATGGTGCCCCGATAATACTTAAAGGTAGGTTAATATTCCCAACCTTGCGAGTCCCATGGATGAAGCCTGGCCTAAGACTTACACCTGTTATTAGAAATTAAGAGGAAAACTGCTTAATAACATTTCAAATTCCTCAGTAGAAATATATAATGCAGAAAATGGAGAGATAAACAGCATCTCATGCTGTTTCAAATAGTTGCCAGTGGTCAGGCCACATGGGAAAGTAGACTGCATATAGATTACAAAAAGTAAGCACTCGCTAATTCTATAACGATAACATGATTGATATAAAGTTGAGCATGACAATAACAAGAACATTAAAAAGCTGTCATCATGAAATATACAATTAGGAATTGCATGGAACTGTAACTAAGAATCTCTACACTGGTTTAAAAGATGTAAGCATGTTACAAGTTATTCCATTTGGCAAGCCTGAAGAAGAGAAAGAACTTGACCTCCATGCGGGAAGCTTTTCATCAGTTCAGATTCAGTAGATCTCTGGATTAATTCACACAACCATAAGCCATAATCAGAAAAGTGAAGAATAAACACTAGAAGAATCATTAGTAATAAATCAATAACTCAGCGATTACCTTCCCGTCATAATATCCATGTAATACATAGTTTACCAAACCAAAGTCAGCAGCAGATATGTATACAAATCTTTTTACACCTAAGACATCCACACAGAGTAAAATAGTAAGAAACATCTTCAAATATTGAAATGTAGATCAGGAAAACAAGAAAGGAACAAACTGAATAGCACCACACTGATCACTAAATAGAGTTTCCTGTTCAATAGAATTTATATCAACATGATCACTTAATCCAGTTGTTTTTTCCTCAAAGGGATTTAGTCTGCAGAAGAAGTAAGTCATTATGAAAGATGTCTGGCAACCTAGCTAGCACTTGACCACTTATATCAGACTTTGAAGAATAGATGTCCTCAACATGTTGATCTATCTGAGCATAACTTACGGGTGATTCTATAAAACAATAGTTACTGAAAAGCTAAAGGAAAGGCAACCATTAGCCTATGCTGTAGTTTTATAGCTCATTCAGGATAAAATCTCACCATTTTCTACTTCTTCCCTGTGATTAAAGATCACTTTTCTTTTACCTCAATTCAACAACTGCCAAATATTGTTTAACTCTGTGTGCTAAAGAATCCAGATGTAGACCTCTTCATTAAAAAACAGTCTGAGAATATTTAATCGGAATATCAAAAAAAAAAAAAGGGATATCATACCTTGCTCTCTGGCAACTTTTATAGCATTTATGTTTGCAGATCCATTGATCTTATACATATAAGAGTTTGAGCCAAAACCTCCGACACACGAGATCTACAACATTAGCCATATATTAGATGAAAAGACACCAACATTTGAATTAATAAATTAAACAACCTTGGAGAAAGCTAAAAACCACATGCAACGAACTTTTGAGAGATAAAGAGAAGAGAAACTAAAATCAAATTTAGGAAAGGTAAATGTTAACGAGTCAGCCTATGTGATCATGCTGACCCACCTTGTCATATAACAAATTAGAAATTTCATATCAGCATTCACAAGCATCAAATTAAGTAACATGACTGCTGCACAAGCACTAAATGCATAAAACAACCAAGTAATCTAAACCTAGTGCAAAGCTGAAAAAAAAATGAAAAACTTCACATTCTTGTCAAGCTCAGACAGAAATATTAAATATTTCATATTAATCCTTTCAAAATATTCAAGGAGAATTATCAAATAACCGGTACAAATAAGTCATTCATAACCTTATGCTCCAAAAGAGCTCCGGGGACATAAATCCACTCCGTGGGTCCAAAGTGGCTTACCACTGAATTTTAAATCATAAATCCCACCACAAAGGCACAGCTGTCTTACATATGATTACTTCAGAAACGTCTCAAGGTAATCTATTAATAGATTATGTTCATTCTATACAGAACCATAAAAGGAAACTTTCCAGAACATAGTGTTAACTGCCTATCGATTTGAAGGTACCAGAATGTACGGTACTAATACACAACTACGGTTCCTATCAAACAGAGGAAAAGAAAGTGAAAAGAAAAGCTTGTACCACTGAGGTTACTCCATCCATTGCGTGCTTTATTGAATCAGGTGAAAGCAGGTCTCCTGTGTTTGGAGCACAAAATAAAGTAATCATACTTCATATCCCCATAAGTATGACAGATAATACAAATACAAGTTGTATTGAACCTTGATGCCAGGCAATGCTATCAGCCCAAGAATCATGAACAGATGACCTCCCAGACCTAACAGCAAATGAAACATAATAAGGAAAAGGCAGCAATGCATACCAGAGATACTTTGGTTTGTTCACAACCTTGATGTAATTACGAGTACAATTTAGTTTTTTACAAAAAAATTATCTTAAAACTGATATTTTCTTGGTAGTTAAAACCAAGAGTTCCATTCATTAGCAACATTTGTCATTGATAACTATCAACAAGTTGTACCTGCTAAGGCTTGACACTAACAAACCACGGCTTAAAGCTTCTCTGCATACATGAGAACCAACAAATCCATTTCCACCTAAAACAAGTAACTGAAATAAGGGAAAATTTAGTCGCCAAAAGAATTAATGCAATGAGCATGATAAATGAAGAATAAAGCATGCATATTATCAAATCATAACATGGAAACATACCTTATCTGTTGGTGGAGGTTTAAAATCTTTTGCGTCTGCTTCCTCAACGTTACTCGGCCTATCTACATTATCAGAACTCGTAGACAATAGCCTCCCGTTTATTGACACACTCAGTGAACTGTTTAACGTTTCACATGCAGAAATGATTCCACAATCCACATTAGTTTCATGGCTTTACAAGCAGGAAGTGACAAGTGAAACTAGAACAGAAACTTTTTACTTTTGTCCAAAACCCGGAAAAACTGTCTAATTGATACAAAACCTAATAGGGCTTTCAACCATATAGGTTAAAACCACAATTTAGGTGCAGGAAAGCCAGTAAAAGAACCGAGTGCGTGCTATTTTTTCAAACAGAACACAATTAAGACCACAAACACACACACAACCACAAATAACAAGTCGGATTTAAAAGGAAATGGACATTAATTGATTGGTAATCGGTGACAGAAAAAGAAAGCGACAGGAGCTCAACAAATTCATCTCGACAAACACTACTCCTCCGATCCGACCGAATTCCATTCAACTAAGCAATGCAAACAAGACCCATCAGTGAGGGCCACTAAAGTTTTGAACTTTCAGAAAATCCCACAACGGAAATGCAGCGTAACAACGGAAATTCATCAAAAGCACTCGAGAAAGAGATAGTATACTAATACCAGACTCTGGAAAATGAAGACCGCGACTGCATCAAGCGTGACACGAGGATCTTCATGATGAAACCCGATTTTCGTCTCTCAATTTCTTACTGAAAATTATTGATTGGAACGTGAGATGCAATAGAGAATCAGATTGGCGGAGTGTTAAGTAGAAATCTGAACTACAGAATCTATTAGATAAAGGAGCTTGAGTTGAGTGGGACTAGCAATTGTTCCAACTAACAGTATCTGGCGCGCATAACGTATGGCGGTTAATGTGGACAAGTAGAAACCTAATTCGATACGTTAATCATTAATAACTATAATAATTTAGGATCTTTTCGTTGCTTTTTTGTTTTTATTTTTATTTTAAATAAAAATCTGTTTATTTGTTAATACCTAGTTATATTTTTATTATTATATATTAGTTAAAAGTTAAAGATAATTTTTTAATTAATTAAATTTATTTTAATCTTTTATATAATATTTGTTAATAAACTATCAATAAAACTATTTTGTTTTTAAATAAATAATTCAAATTTTACATTTCATTTTAAATATATTTTAATTATTTAATCAAGTGTTATTTAAATTTCATATTTTAAAAAATATTTAAATATAATTATATTTATTAACGATTATTTAATTAATTAACTTATAAAAATAAATTAAAATAATTATTTTATATTTGAAATGATTTAAATTAATTATATATAAATAATTAGTAAAATACTAATTACAATTTTAATTAACTATTTATCAAGTTCTTAATTAATTTTAATTTTGATAATTTAATATCTCTTATAAAATGAAATTAGTAGTGAAAATAAGGAGATAAATTTAACTTTTTATTCAATATTATCCCATGTAAACCTACTTCTAATTGTTTTAATTAAAAATAATCATTAGCTTACATGTATGGCCTGTTTGCATTTATGTTTCCATTCTTGAAGTACATTTTTTAATTTGTGTTAAATTTACAACAAGCAGGAGTAAAGTTTGATTACATACTTTAGGGGTTTTATTCTAAAATTAATTGGTAATAGGTGGAGTAATTTACTAGACTTATATGTTAATCTTCTTTTTTTCTTTCTTCGACTCACATATGAGTTATTTTTTATTTCGGTAATTTGAAGAGGTACGTAAACAATCCTTACTAGAGCTGAACTTCTAATTAAGGACCAAAAAGCCCCCTCTTGCGATAAACAATACTGATGAGCTAGTTGCTTCATGCAGACTTCAAATCCTTCCTCAATTACTTAAATGATGGGTCCCCTTTTGGAGTAAACCGTATGCCAAAATCGTTATCTACTTTGGTAACATGTTAAATTTACAATGTATCTATTGACTTATATAATGAAAAAAGTTAGATCACACAAATTTAAGTAAAGTTTTGTTATAAAATTAACGGGTGACAGGAGAAATAACTCACTGAAATTGCAAATATATTCCAGGCTATATATTCTTTTCATGTGAACAAATTTTCACTTATATTTCAACATACGAGAAGAAATAGTATTTGAGTAGTTTTTGCATGACTACTCACTGCATGCCTGTTTAAGAATTCCGCAACCTCTCTATCTTTGTCATATCTTGTTTTGCCTTTTGTTGAGACAGTCGTTTTAGCAATTTCGTGATGGTCGGTGCTTGAAGACGAGTCTGCAGACACATTAGGCCCACTTTGATGCTGTATCCTCCAAGCCCTAGCTAGCAACATCTCATTACGTTTCCAAACTGGGCTAGCGTATTTGCCTTTTCTAATCTGGTGGTGAAGGTGTTCACTCTCTGGTTTGCTCCTGTCTAGTCCAGAGGCTCCACAATGCGAAGGAAGAGGAGAGTGTGAAGAAGATGACGCAATATCTGAAGAAGAATCTGCGATATGAAGTTGTTGTGCTAGCTTGTATCTTAGTTGTTTCTGCTTGATATATTACGAACTTTAGTTATGGCCAATGATTAATCATGAATATTAACGCAGAAAATGTAGAAGCATACCCGAGTGATCTTTTAAGTTAATTTTTGTATTATTGTGCTCTCATGTTTAGGGATGTCATTAGTTTTGTATTTGAGTATTCGACCCACATTTGTTAACTTTATATGAGAATGTGAGATGTACAGAATAAGATGGAAAGAAAGTCATTACTTAAATCTATTTTTCATATGCTGTACTTTGATCGTTTTGATGTGAATTTCTTATCTATATATCAGATATTCCATGTGTAATAAATGCTCAACATAGATATTATTTTAGGACTTTAAGTATCGATATTATCTTTACATTGTCAAATTTTGCAGTCATCTTCTTTGTGAATATCAATTATAAAGCAGCTTTTGGCTCGATGAACCAAAGACAGGAAGTGTTCATCGGAATCTTATAGGAGTTCTCCAAGCTTTTTGGAGCTTTCAACATTTCTGATTTCATTCCTTGCCTTGGTTGGATTGATCCACAAGGTCTCAACACCAGACTCCCCAAGGCTCGTAATGCACTCGATAAGTTCATCGACGAGCACATGACGAAGAAGAAGAAGGGTACAGAGGAGGAGGCTAACACTGACACGGTCGATAATTTGCTTGCGTTTTACGGCGACGAAGCTAAAGTAAATGAAGCCGACGATCAACAAAACCTATTCAAGCTCACCAAAGACAACATTAAAGCCATAATCATGGTAACTTTCATGTGAGTTTGGTTTTGTCTTAAGATGAACTGAATATGTCATAATAATACGGTGTGTGTAAACAGGACATGATGGTTGGTGGTACAGAGACGGTGGTGTCGGTGATAGAGTGGGCCTTATCAGAGTTGATAAAGAGCCATATAGATAATCTTCTAGTTGAAAAAGAATACTACATTACATTGAAGTCTATTATCAAGATGATATTGGAATTATATTACTGTTGGATTTGCGTGCTTAAATTAAAGTGGTGATTACTTGGTTGAAGTTGGACTCTTATCATGTAAAGGATTTGTGTATATCGTTAATCTGTGACAGATATCTATCTCTTGGAATGAGTATGTGGTAATTGAGGAACACATGCGTGTGTGACATTAAAGTGAGGCGAATTAGTTGTCTATGAACAATATACTACGTTAAAAGTGAATGATGTGAGCGGAAAAAGTATAGTTGTTGTACTGTGTATTAATGGTTAATTGAGAAATACGACTTCAACATGATATGTTAAGTGAGCTGAATATACGTATGTGTGTGAGAGACAAAAGTAATTGTGCAATGAGTGGAGTGATGGTGTAGTGAGTGCGTCTTCATAGGTGGGTCCGTAGGTGGGTCTTCACATATAGTAGAAGTGGATCTCATGTGTGAGGGGCATTAAGTGTGCAGTGGGTGTACCGTACAGGAAGTGAGTTCTTTAATGGGCATACTTGTGGTTAGTGTTTGGCATTGATCAGTTAGAGAGAAACGAAAATCATATTGTTATATATTGAGGATTTCTATTGGCAAAGAAGCTATGTCTCCAAGTTTGATACCTGCTTGTGTTCCTACATTTCATGAAAGCTGTGGCTTCGTGTTGATGTCTATGTGAATTAGCCCATTATTATTGCGACGACTTCCAGATTTATTTTAATGGTGTAGAACTTTTTGGAAAGTTGTTCTTCTCTTTTATCTCAAGTGTATTATTGTTTTGTTCTTAGTTGATTGATCACTTGAGTTATTTGTTTATTGTTATTCCATTAAAAGTTGTTTAGAAAAATCCTCTGTTGAGGTTAGTACGAGGTGGTTGTACTATTGAGTGTGAAATTATTTCACGGGAAGTGAGGTTGAGAGATAGTGTCAAGGGTTGAGTAGTGTCGGCTTAGTAAAGCCTTGGGTAAATCTATTGTATTTCCGTGAAAGTATTAAGCTAGGTGAGGACCCTGCAAATGTAGGCAAGGTGTGTCGAACCGTATTACCAAATTTTCGATGTTGATTTATTTTTTTCTCTTAATTTTTCTAATTTTTTTTCTAGAAATGAATCGAAAAATTTACGAAACTAGGATCCGCACCAACTTACTACCAAGTTCTTAATCGGTGACCTTGCTCTGATACTAATTGAAAAACCATAGGGGTAGTAGTTGGTAGCAAGTTGGTATCAAAGCAAGGTTACCAATTAAGAACTTGGTAGCAAGTTGGTGCAGATCCTAGTTTCATGAACATGGCTACAAGAGAGGCACTACAGGTGGAAATTGGAAAAAGTGTTAATGATGTGGAAGATGAATCAGATGAAAACGAAGACTTGGTACTACTCACATGAAATTTTGGTAAATGGCTGAAAAAAAATAAAGAAAGACAGATCCGACTTTAGACAATATGGAGGAAGTTCATCGAGTAACAATTCAAGACAACAACTCAAAACACAAAAAGGTGAACAGAAGGCAAGGAGAATCCAATGTCATAAATGTCAAGCTTTCGGACAAATTCAATCCAAATGTGCCAATATTGTGAAGAAAAAAAAGGGAAAGTCCTTCACAAGCACTTGAAGTGAAAATGATTCCGATAGTGAATAAGGTAGCGAAGAAGAAATAACGAATGGTGCTGTGTTGGTTGCCTTACATAGCAATCGCCTAGTTACTTGCTTGATAGTAACTGAGAAGGAAGTAATTGAAGGTCGAAAAGAGAGAAAATTGGAAAATTTCGAAAACAATCCAGCTTAAGATCCAATATCAGATTATGATAGTGACGATAGTGGCCTAGATGATAAAAAACGAAATATTTATGAAGATCACAAAGCTATGTATGAAAAATGGGTGAAAACGTGTAGAAAGAATAAAAGAATGAAAAAAGAGAATCCTTCCATGAAGAACAATATACAAGAGTTAGAAAAGAAGCTGATGTTGACATCGGATGAGCTTGGTGAAGCTAGAATGAAATTGATAAGTATTAAAAAGGGATTGAAGATGTTGAATGGAGGTACGAAAAAAACTAGATAAGTTGATAGAAACTGGTAAGGTTAAAGGAAATTTCGAAGGCATAGGCTACAAAGGTGAGTGCTCGAAAGTGAAAGAAGAAAATTTTGATATGTTCATATCAACTCAAGAGGTAGAAGCATAAAAAATCGAAGATTTATGCCCACATGTCATTTTTGTGGAGTCATTGGGCATATAAGGCCAAGATGTTATCAGTTACTACATATCTGTTTCAAAGAAGACAAAGTAGAAAAAGTATACATCCTCCACAAAAATTTCAACATCAACCTTCAGTACCGAAATCTACTTGGATAAAAAAAGTGAATTGCAAGCTCTCGTAGTCCGTACATCAATGAAGGCAACTTTGCAACATGGTTGGTATTTTGATAGTGGATGCTCACACCATATGACGGGAGAAAAGGCTTACTTAATTGATTATAAGAATTGTATGAATGGTCGTGTGACTTTCGAAGATGAAAGAAAGCTTCTGTGATCAGTAGAGGAACAAATCTTCTTTAGTTCTTTAGTTTTTATATTGCCATTGTCGTCCCATCTTTTTAGTAGTTTGCATTGTGACTTCTATTTGGCTCGACCGAAGACTCCTCAGCTCTTTCATCAATATGGGTCTCTCTCTCGGGTATCTCTCTCTCTCACTACACTATCAACGCTCATCTTTATTTGCTTGGGTTTATGAATTTGATTAGTCTTATGAAGATAGAATTGAAGTAAGTAGTGATATGTTGGCATGTGTACTGACTGGTGGTAAATTGTCATCTTGGCGTGCTTATGATTCTTCCGCTGCATCTATAGTTGATTCTTATGATTATGTGTTTTGATACTGTTTTGTCTCAAGGAGGAGACATCAAATTGTTGATGGTGACTGTTCCATTCAAGGGGAATATTTGTCATATGAATTGTACATTTGATTTATTGCTTTTTGGCATTTTTTTTGTCCCAAGGGGGAAAATTTTGAATGATTGGATGAACTTGATGTTTGATTAAGGTGGAGTATTTGTCATATGAATTGTGAATTTGATATTTATATGTCCAATTATGTTATTTAGGGAGGGTTTCATATTTGTGACAAACAATGCCAAAAAGGGAGAGATTGTTAGGATATATGTTATATATCTAAGTAATTATTTTGACATTATTTATTAATTGGACATATAAGATATTAATTTGATAATGACTTGGATTCAAAAGTTATATGGATAATCTTCTAATTGAAAAATAATCCTACATTACATTGGAGTCTAATATCAAGATGATAATGGAATTGTATTACTACTGGATTTGCGTGCTTAAATTAAATTGGTGATTACTTAGTTGAAGTTGGACTCTTATTATGTGAAGGATTTGTGTATATCATGAATCTGCAACAGATATCTATCTTTTGGAGTGAGTGTGCAGTAATTGAGGAACAGATACGTGTGTGGCATTGAAGTGAGGTGAATTAGTTGTTTATGAATAATATACTGCGTTAAAAGTGAATGATGTGGGTGGAAAAAGTATAGTTGTTGTGTTGTGTATTAATGGTTAATTGAGAAATATGGCTGCAACATGATATGTTAAGTGAGTTGAATATACGTATGTGTGTGAGAGATAAAAGTAATTGTGAAGTGAGTGGAGTGATGGTGCAGTGAGTGTGTCTATCTCTTGGAGTGAGTGTGTGTTAATTGAGAAACATATGAGTGTGTGGCATTGAAGTAAAGTGAATTAGTTGTCTCTGAATAATATACTGCGTTAAAAGTGAATGACGCGGATAAAAAAAGTATAGTTGTCGTGCTGTCCATTAATGGTTAATGAGAAATACGGCTGCAACATGATATATTAAGTAAGCTGAATATACGTGTGTGTGAGAGAGACAAAGGTAATTATGCAGTGAGTGGAGTGATGGTGCAGTGAATGTGTCTTCATAGGTGGGTTTGTAGGTGGGTCTTCACATACAGTAGAAGTTGATCTCATGCGTAAGGGGCATTAAGTGTGCAGTGGATGTACCGTATAGGAAGTGAGTTCTTTAATGGGCATACTTGTGGTTAGTGTTTGGTGTTGACCAGTTAGAGAGAAACGAAAACCATATTGTTATATATTGAGGATTGCTGTTGGAAAATAAGTTATGTCTCCAAGTTCGTTACCTGCTTGTGTTCCTACATTTCATGCAAGTTGTGGCTTCGTGTTGGTGTCTATGTGAATCAGCCCATTATTATTGTGACGACTTTCATATTTATTTCAGTGAAGCAAAACCTTTTGGAAAGTTGTTCTTCTCTTTTATCTCAAGTGTATTATTGTTTTGTTCTTAGTTGATTGGTCACTTGAGTTATTTGTTTATTATTATTTCATTAAATGTTGTTTAGAAAAATCCTCTGTTGAGGTTAGTACGAGGTGGTCGTACTATTGGGTGTAAAATTATTTCACGAGAAGTGAAGTTAAGAGATAGTGTCAAGGGTTAAGTGGTGTCGGTTCAGTAAAGCCTTGGGTAAATCTATTGTACTTCGATGAAAGTATTAAGTTGGGTGAGGGCCCCGCAAATGTAGGCAAAGTGTATCGAACTGCGTTACCAAATTTTCGGTGTTGATTTATTTTTCGTTCTCTTAATTTTTTTGATTTTTTTGTTTGTTAGAAATGAATCGAAAAGTTTGCGAAACTACTGCCCCTAAGGTTTTTCAGAAAAGAAGCCAGGAAGAGCTAATGGAGGTGGTCAGATTAGAACGGCGCGTGGAGGAGACTGACTTGGAAAAGTTAAGTTTCCTTAAATGTGTACTCAAAGAAACTCTCAGACTCCACCCACCAATTCTTGTTCTTTTGCATGAAACTCCGGCGACGCCGAGGTCGCCGGCTACTACGTATCAAAGGAGTCACAGGTCATGATCAACATGTGGGCTATAGGGATAGACAGGAACTTGTAGGAAGATCCTAAAACTTTCCGACGATCGAGATTCTTAAAGGAAGGTATGCCAAACTTTAAAGGAAGTAACTTCGAGTTCATACCATTCGGCTCCGGTCGCCGAGCGTCTCACGGCATGCAACCTGGACTCTACACTCTTGATTTGGCGGTTTCTTATCTTCTCCATTGTTTTAAGTGGGAGTTGCTGAATAGAATGAAACCGGCTAAGTTTGACATGAGCGACGTTTTCGAACTTACTGCCCCTAGAAAGACCCATCTCGCTGCCATTCCTGACAAGCGTTTTTTGTATCCCATCTGAGATAGCATCAGCGGATGTCGGTGGTGGAGGCGGTAGCGTATAAGACTTATGAATTAATGATGTCTATTGTATTGTGAGCTTTGAATTTATACAGATCAGTAAATGAGGACTTAGCTATTTAAGTGCCTATGTAAGTGCCTAGACTAAAGCAATATATATGTTAATGGACATTTTGTATTAATTTTTGATAGATAATTTGCTAAACTCTTGTCCATTGAATGTTTAAATTGCACTAATTAAGGATTATTTGTTTTAATTTTAGGTACACTTTAGATTTGTTATTTTTAAAAGACTAAGCAAGAAAAGCCCTCAAAGTTAGCAAGAAAAACGTTGAACTTGGACAGATGAAGGCACGTTGAGCCAGTGGAGGAGACACCAAAAATGCCAGCTGGAAGAGAGGAGACGTAGAAGGAAAGAATGAGTAGTTGGCGTGACTAAAAGACTAAAAGGAATAAGAGGAGTGGGACCAGCGTGAGTTGGAGACATTCAACATGAAAAATAAAAGATAGCTGTGGCAGCAAAGAACAAAGGCAGTGGCGGCAGCAATAGACTTCCAATACATAAAGACAGAAGAAGATGGCTGAAGCAGAAAAGATAGAAAAAGGGGAGGCTTGGGCGTGAATGAGGGCTGGAGTTTAGTCAATATGATGTGACAAAAAGAGAAGGGAATAAGCAGCAGCATAAAGAAGAAAAGAAGCAGCTGTTGGCGTTAACAAAATGTTAGAGGCGGCACAGAGATAAGAGAGCAACGAGAGTGTATTTATTCGACAAAAAAAAAGATAGCTGGAAAATGTTGAAAAAGCTGGCGCAAAAGTGAAGAAAAGACGTGAAGTTAGGGAGCTGAAATGGGAATAGGAAAGGAACGAAAATAGCCTCCAGGAAAAATGTTACAAGCCCTCTCTTAACCCTCACCACGGCAGCCCCCACAAAACCATTATTCTCCACCCACAAACGACAAGTAGCTGGTGGAAATTAAATAAGGAAGCAGCTGCGTGGAGTGGCTAAAAAAAGAACGTTACACCACCATTGACAAAACTGACATAGGAGAGCTGGTGGTGACAACATTGAAGCTTGAGCTGGTGGGCGTGAAAGTTGAAGCAGCTGGTGGAGATAGGAGACACTAGCAGTGGGTGAAGCAAAAATCGTTGAAGCTATGGGAGATAAGACATTTTGAGCTGTGTGGAGAAAAATAACATGGCTGCTTATGAAGAAATCATGGGCTGCTTATGAAGAAATCGTTGATGTAGCAGCTGTTGGAGGCCAAAGGAGATTAACGCAGCAACACCTGGTGGGGTTGAAGAACGTGGTGGCAATGTGGAAGCAGTTGGAGAATTGGAGGTGCGTTGTTGGTCTGACGTTGGAGCTTACAAAACGTGAAGAGAAGGAGCTAACAGTGGAGGAGGGATGTGCATGAATAAAGGTGGACTCAAACTTTATGTCAATGAACAGTAAAAACAGATGTGCAGTGCCTGAATAGAAAACAAAAGCTAGAGAAGAGTTGCAGTGTTGCACCCAATTTGCATGGGTGGACCACCACCTCATCATTTCATCCCATGTAGTAATCGATCCTGACTGCAAACTAGCCAACCATGCTCTTGCCTTATCCTTTAGAGAAAATGGGAATAATCTTAATCTCACTGCTTCTTCCGATACCCCATTCTGCTTAAACAAATCACAGATATCCAAAAACGTCTTCAAATGGGTGTTCGGATCCTCCAAAGGCAATCCTCCAAATTGAGATGCTCTCACCATGGATGTAAAGCTGTGAGGAATACAATATACCGTTACAAAATCTACACAATTGGCTTACTCTAATTAGTAGATTTACAAAGGATATTTTAGTTTATGATATGGGCTTCACTGTGGGCTCTGTTGCGCCCCCTCAAGCTGGTGGACGTTTACGTAACCCAAGCTTGACTTTGAGCTCCAAAAATCGCGATTTGGAAAGTGGCTTTGTTAGGGTATCGACAGTTTGGTCATCGACAAAGACATGAGACGCTAGAAAGGCGCCGGACTGGACTTGTTCCCGGACAAAGTGGAAATCGATGGCTATGTCTTGAATGAAACACCGGCTTTGAGCTTAGTTGGGTCGCCCCAACATTGTCGCAATATATCACCAGCGATTGTGAAGGAGGATTGTTGAGTTCGGCGAGGAGATGGCACACCCAGTTTAATTCAGCAACAGTATTAGCTACAGATCTGTATTCGGCCTCGGTGGATGAACGAGCAACTGATTTCTACTTCTTTGAACTCCAGGAGATAGGGTTTCGACCGAGATAGATGATGAATGCTCCAGATGATTGATAATCGGTCTTGTCTCTTCCCCAATCTGCATCGGAGTATGCATGGAGCGAAGAATGGTGACTGTGATCTGCAAAGGCATGGAGGCTAGTGCTGGATTGACGATAGAGTTGTAAGCCATCATCAGTGGTTCCAACCAAGTAGCAAAGAAGGCGTTCTACAGCAGCCCAATGGTCGGATGTTGGGCGATGATTGAATTGGGAGAGCTTATTTACAGCAAACGCAACATCAGGCCTAGTCAAAAGTAGGTACTGTAGACTTCCCACTATCTTCCTGTATTCAGATGGGTCATTTAGTGGTGTTCCGGAGTTTAGGGCTAAGTTTGGGTGACTTGCCATGGGTGTAAGAAGGGACTTAGCCTCTTCCATTTTTGTATGCTGTAGTAGGTCAAGAATATACTTTCTTTGTGAAAGAATGATACCCTCCTGGTTTGGAATAACCTCTATGCCCAAGAAATAGTGTAATGACCCCAGATCTTTGATAGAAAACTTAGCTGCCAAAGTAGCAACATAGTTGTCTACAAGTTGTGAATTACTGCCTGTTACAATTATATCATCAACATAAACTACAAGAATAATAGTACCTTTAGGTGACTACCGAATGAACAATGAGGCATCTGAGTGTGAATTCCGAAAACCTGTTTGGAGAAGAAAGTGTTTTAAAGCATGGTACCACGCCCTTGGTGCTTGTCTTAAGCCATAAATGGCCTTTTGAAGATGACATACATAGTTAGGTCGATTAGCATCTTTTAAACCTTGTGGTTGTATTATGTAAACATTTTCTGTGAGTGGGCCTTGTAGGAATGCATTGTTGACATCCAATTGCTTTAATGGCCATCCATTTGTTAATGCAAAGCTTATAATTATTCTTATTGTTGTTGGTTTGGCCACAGGGCTGAATGTTTCTTGGAAATCTATCCTTGGACGTTGATGAAATCCCTTTGCAACTAATCTGGCTTTATAACGATGCACTGAGCCATCTTCATTTCTTTTGATGCGAAATACCCATTTGTAATTGTGTTTGGTTCAGATTCTGTAGGAGAATGAAGTTCAGCACTCAATCTTAACTTTAGAATTGGTTTGCGAATGTTGTCCTTTCCTCGTGTGACCATGGAATGTGTATTGTGTACTGTATTTCTTGCTGGCACACATTCAGTATTTTGTTCTACATGTAACTCAAAATCTGGTAAAGAATTAATGATTGAGGAATTACCATTTTCAGGTGCAGCTATTGGAGATGGAGTGAGTGGCACTGGTGTTGAAGTAGTCGGTGGTGGTAGTGAGATAGATGGTGGAATCCATAGAGCTGCAGAGTAATCAGGTGAGTCATCTCTTGGTTGTGATTGACTGCTAAATGGGAAGATTGTTTCAACAAATTTGACATGTCTAGAAGCATAGATTCTAGAGGTAGATTGATCTAGACAGTAGTAAGCACTTTGTGTAAGAGAATAGCCTAGAAAGACACATGGTTTGGATTTTGATTCAAGTTTGTGAGTGTTGTATGGTCTTAACCAGGGATAGCACAAGCAACCAAAAATTCTCAGTTTAAGATAGTTAGGCTGAGACTTAAATAGGCAGAAATAGGGGCTGTTCATGTGTAGCTCAGGTGTGGGCATTCGGTTTATTAGATAGACTGTAGTAGCAAAGGCATGTGGCCAATATGAAAGTGGAATTGATGCATTTGATAATAATGTAAGACCTGTCTCAACAATATGCATATGTTTGCGCTCTGAAATTCCACTATGTTCGGGTGTATGTGGTGGAGAGGTTCGAAAGGAAATGCCATGATCTGTTAAAAATTGGGTGAGGGCAATATATTCTTCTCCATTGTCGGAATACAATGTTTTTATTGGTTTCTCAAAAAAAAAATTCAACAAGCAGTTCAAAACGAATAAAGATCTCTTTGACTTCTGATATTCTGAAATTAGATTCTTTTTCATCTCAGGTACGCATAGTACATTCTCAAGATTCAGTGTCATATGACCTGAAGGAAGGGAAGTATTGCCAATGTGACTGATTAACAAACCTGTACCATCACCGATCATCATATCCTCTGTACCATTGTAGGGTTGATGATTTTCCATATTTGAAATATCAGCAGTAACATGATGAGATGCTCCTGTATCCAAAAGCCAAGGTTGACTGTTCAGATTCTGGGAAAGAGGAGCAGCAAAATTGGCAGTTGGCTGCCATGAATGAGATGGAACATTAGATGTGGATGCATAAGGCACAATTCGAAATGTAGGACATCGTTTTGCAGAGTGACCCTGAACACCACAGATTTGGCATTTGCCAAGATAGGGTCGAGAGCTTTGAGCATTGGTAGTCCAAGGCAAATGATTGTTGGACTGATAATGTTGGTTCGGCTGCTCATTAGAGCCTGAATAACGAGTAGGTTGAATAGCATGGGAGCACCAGTGATTGTGTTGATGAGAATTAGTGCGTTTGGTAGAAGTGCGATTGGCATAATTGGCTGTTGCAGGATAGTGGCTAGGAATGGCTGGTTGCATTTCAGATTCAGCAATGATTAGCTTCTCATGCAGTTCATCGAAGGAGATAGGATGTTCTCGGGCATTGACATTCGTCTTGACATCTTTGTAAGTATCATCGAGACCCTCCAATACTTTATAAGTGATATCTTCAATATCCATTGGCGCTTTTAATTCAGCTAGCTGATCTGTTTTTGTTTTGATTGCTTGCATATATTCTGTGATGGTAGATTGGCCTTTGACAATTTTCTTGAGTTGAGCTTTCACTTGTTTGATCTTTCCACGAGATGATTGTGCATATGTCTTAGCAAGAGAGTCCCAAGCATCTTTAGAAGTAGTAGCAGTTGCTATGAATGGGATAATTGATGGGGAAAGGGCTCCAATGATTGCATTCAAGATAAGTTGATCTTGTCGAATCCAAAATTGATATTCTAGATTGGGTGTAGGTACATCTGCAATGGTGATGTTTGCTAGGGGACATGCTTTAGTGCCATCAATATACCCCATGAGGTCATATCCAATAAAGAGACTGTGGAATTGTAGCCTCCAGGATAAATAGTTGGTGGATGTTAGCTTCAGTGGTGCTTGTGCGACAGCATTGATCGTGATGAGATTGGCAGACATGTTGGGGGTGGAAACAGTTGAGCTAGACATGATGAAGAAAGAAGAAGAAAAAATGTGTTTGATGTATGTCTATGGCTCTGATACCATATAAGACTTATGAATTGATGATTTCTATTGTATTGTGAGCTTTGAATTTATACAGATCAGTAAATGAGGACTTAGCTATTTAAGTGCCTAGACTAAAGCAATATATATCGTTACAAAATCTACACAGCTGGCTTACTCTAATTAGTAGATTTACAAAGGATATTCTAGTCTATGATATGGGCTTCACTGTGAGCTCTGTTATAGTGGTGGAGGTGCATGGTGGGATGTTCATATATTAACCTATACAAATTTAGAAAATAATTAGGGAAAGCTTCGAAATTGAAAAATAATTATCATCAGATACGAAAAAGAAATAGGAGATTTTGAGATTTTTGTTTTAAGTGGAAAATTAGTAATGACTTTTACACAACTACATATAATATTTAGGCGTGAAAATTGAGTTTAGGACTTACTCAGATTGACTTGACCTGATTCAAAATTACCATGTTATGTTTGAATTGATCGGGCCATGGAGCAAATTTTTTGGGTTTGATCGCGGTCAAGATCATGCTTAGATTATTTATACTTAATTCTTTTAAGCAAAATGACATAATTTTGTAGAAAACAACATGATTTGGTATTTTTAATTTCTTGTAAAAAATTGGTTGAGTCAACCTTGGGTTAACTCAAGATGTTTCTAAGTCGGTCAAGCTTGGGCATAGGTTCGATTGTGCATCAAATATAGTCTGAGCCTGACTAATTGTCATTCTTAATCATATGTAGATTTCTCAATGTTAATGTTGATGTGCATGTGGCCATTTTTTTGGGTAAAAGAATATGATCCAACGATTGAATAGTTGTATGAGATGAAAATCTCACGTATGATTTTAGAATAGAGATTCTTTGAATCAAATAATTACCATAATGGATGTTTATTTAATTCGAAAAAATTGGATAGAAGCTTATCAATCTCAAATTTTTTATGTTTAATATCAAAATATATGGAATAACATTTTCTATTACTATTCCTAATTAAAAAGGTGTTACCAACATTGAAATTTGGAATGTCACGGAATTCAATTAAATGGTCAACATTGTGATAACTTGATTCGTAGCTTGGAGGATTATAAACATGATTATTGCTTTATAACAGGATGTTTTTACATTAATTGTTACTTCCTCAATCTTATTGATTTTAGTTTATGTTATTTTTGCTTCTTTTAGTGGTTACTGAGTTGGTTCAGTCGGATTTTGCTGGGGCTGAACGTTATTGGTTGGATCCATGATTCTGTTTGACTTCGGCCAAAGAATGCCTGCAAAACAAATAAAGGCGGGCCGGGGGTTGGTTCTCGGAAGGCCTCTCCGACGCTCAAGTTAGTCTTTTGAGAGGGAATGAGTCATAGAGAACAAAGAAAAAGCTAGGGCTGTATTGTTGTACCTGTATCATGGTAGAATAGTACCTTATATATGACGTGAATGCTAGGTTTAGGTCTTTACGTAGATCTTTGTATTTGCATGAGAGACTAACGCCTAACGGGCCGTGGTCATGTGGAGATGGGCCTGGGCTTAGCACAGCCGACCTGACCATGAGTAATAAAAATGTTGTTTTTTCCGGTATTTCTTAATTGTAAAATACTTACATAAATAACTATATTAAATATAAATCGTCTTTTTATGATCATTTCTTCACATGTACTCATATATATTTTTATATATTATCTAGGGTTAATTATAAAAAAAACTTTTAAATTTTCATCAATTTTTTAATTATGACCTTAATTTTAAAAGTAGTAATAAAATACTTTAATTTTTATTTTTTTTAATTTTAGCTTAACATTAGTTTGACCGTTATCTTTTCTGATTGATACTCTCATTATTAATTAACAAAAGTATATTTGATTAGTAAAATGAGGTCATTTCATGGTAATTTGAGAGCTAATCACACTCGTCGTTTGCAATCAACCCTAGAAGCTCCATCTTTGGACCCACATCCGGAGCCCAAAGCTAAGAGGACGAGTGGCGTTGAAGAGCAAAGTATTAGAGGGAAAGCATCAAAACCCGAAAAAACTAGAGTAATCTGTGAAATGATAGCGAACCAGGCCTGGACGACCCGATTGCGGAACTCAATCAGGAGTTTGGTGCCCGTAAAGAAATACCCGAACAGAATGAAACCAGCTGAGCTTGACATGAGCGACATTTTCAGACTTACTACCCCTAGAAAGACCATCTCATTGCCATTCCTAGCAAGCGTGTTATGTATCCCATCTGAGACAGCATCAGCGGGTGTTGGTGGTGGAGGCAGTGACGGTGGCAATGCTTGGTGGGATATTCATATATTAATATGTACAAATTTAGAAAAAAAATTAAGGAAAGTTTTGAAATTGAAAAATAATTATTATGAGATAAGAAAAAGAAATAGGAGAATTTGAGGATTTTTGTTTTAAGTTGAAAATTATTAATGACTTTTTAGCTCAACATTTGTATTACACGCCCATTATCCATGTATAGCTAGTGATTAAGGTACACATGGGCCATCGTTCAGGCATAATATGTAGGGGTTGTGATTGTCCAGGCTTGAATGAGTCCGACCTGAAGTTAACTGGTCAAGCTGCAATTGATCAGGTCTCAGACATGATTTTTTATGCCTGATCGAATCTTCGTATGGGCTTAAGTTTTGGTTGTCCAAGTTCAATTTAGCTCAAATTTTGATTCTTCTAATTAAAATGATGTTCATTTTATTAAATATGTTGTTGTTTTATATTTTTAATTTAAAAAAATAATTGAGTTGAGTCAGGCTAATCTCGAGTCACTTCTAAACCAATTAAATTTGGGTTTAAGCTTGATTGGACCTTAAATCGAGCTTAAACCCAATCTGACTCATTACTATCTCTAATTATGTATAAATTAGTACTTAATTATATACTTGTGTCCTCATTTGTTATTGTAATTTAGGAGTTAATTATATACTCTTAATTTGGTGATATTTCTCATAATTATAATTAATATCAAATTACATTATTTTGTACATCAATATATTCGCTCTAAATAAACTAGGCAATGATAATTTTATTTTCTAATTTCAACTTACATAAACTTGACATGGAGTAGCAAGTAGTGCTCAATTTAAAATTAGATAAATAATTTTCAAATAACTAAATATATCTTAATAATAATTAATGTATTAAAAATTAGACTAAAATTAAATTAATAAGATAAGAGGTTTTAGATTTAAAGGTTAAATTATTATTAGGTATTACTCAAATTGGTAAATAAAAATTAAATAAAATTAAAATTTTTACAATTATATTGGTAGAGAAAATTTAATTTTTTTAGTTATTGATAATAATATTAATAATGAATTAGAAGAAAAATTTAAATGTTATTAAAAATTCTATAGGTTATTCAAATTTTCATGAGTTTTGAATTTCTTTTTAAGTTTTTAGAAATTTTAATTTAGTTAATTTTTTAATTTGAACTTATTTTTAAAAATTTAAATTAAATTAAAATTTTGATTACCTGAAAATTTATTTATTTATTCGAACTGAATTTAAATAAGTGTTCAAGAACATCAACGTCTACGTGCACATATTCTGTTTCTTTCTAATAACAATTAATATTCCTTTCTTTTAATTTTCGTTAGAAACTTTTATATGGAACCTGCTTCCTTCTCCCTTTAGCTCTTCAATGCAGAAGCAGAGCAAGTGGCAGTGATCTTTTCAAGATTGCTTCGGAACCCACGTCGGAGAG
>JANVCL010000001.1:26631421-26649634 GCA_026546855.1 Erythroxylum incrassatum
GTTTCAAACTCAGAAAGTTAACTTGAAGCTGGCCCAATCTAAAAACTAAAAAATAATTTAAAGCATTGATTAAAAAACTCAATTAATTCAACCGGTTCAATCGTAAAAGTTTTGAATTGTCTAATTTTTAAGTTTAATTTTTAAATTTTCAATTCAATTTATTTCAATAACTTTTATTGTTAAAAACTATCAGTTAATTAATTAACTTGTTCATTTTTTAAATTAATAAATTATAATAAACTAAAATATATCAATTAATTTTTATTTAACAATCTTTTTTTCAATTAAACTTATGGATAAGGACAATTTCTTTTAATTATATCTTAAATTCTTTAATTTTATTCAATCTTTAGTTAATTTTAAAGTAGTCTAATAAAAGTTTAACATTTTAAATCTTAAATTTTTTATCTTAGCAATTTACCTTATGATTCAGTTTTTAAATAAAATATTAATTATTTATTTTTAATTATTTATGACTTAAAAATAATTAATTTTCAATTAGTAACAACAGAGAGATAAGATTAAAAATAGAATTGAGTCGGAATTGTACCACTTCTAACCTGTTCGATCTAACATCTAATATGCAACTTGAATCCAAAATGATATTAAATCGATGCTGTTTTGATTAAAGATGAAATTTAGGTTGAGGCCCTTCTTATCCTGCCTTGCCCAAGTTTGAGGTCGACAAGCTAGATCTAGGTTGATTGTGTTTTGAGTCGAACTTAGGCTCGAGCTATCCAGGCTCAGTCGATCTCAAGGCCCTACATATGAGCAAAATGAAATCATTTTTCTTACATTTTAAATTAAAAAATAGTTATGGCCATGCCAAGTCAGGTTCAGGCCACCTTTGACCTGATCGGGCTCTAATAGAGCTTCAATCAAACCAAAGCTCGGCCTCGATCAGACCTATTATCATCTCTAGTTTTGTCAACTCAGTTTAGCCGGTTTAGGTTGATCTAACCCCATATTTGGGTTGGGGTGTACCACAAAACTAATTAAAATGAACATTAATTCTCATTTTGACCAACCTCAATAAGTTTAAAAAATTTCAGTTCCCGCCATCCTCTGTGCTTCTGCGACAGAGCGACTCTTAGAGTCTCGAGTCTTGAACAATCCGTGTTTTTGGGTATATGGACAGTCCAATCGAGGGAATGGGATCTGTGGTCGCAACAGTGAGTGGGTACCATGGATCAGCCCGGTTTGATCTCATCAAGCTCATCTCTAAGACCGGTGCAAATTTCGTCGGCGCAATGTCCAGGTCTACCACACACTTGGTACGTCCCAGGCTCTTCAATGTCTCGGTTGTTTTGAAATCCAAATATGGGTATTGTTTAGATGAGATGAGTCAGAGATGTGTGTTGAAAGATTTGGTTCATCTCCTGGCTGCTTCTTGATAGGTGTGTTGGAAATTTGAAGGGAGAAAGTTCGATCTTGCGAGGGAGTTTAATACAATTGTTGTTAATCATCGGTGGGTAGAAGAATGTATAAAGCAAGGAAGACGTGTCCCAGAACATCCTTATACCTTGCAAAGGTAATGATCCTCATTTCTGGGATTTTCGATGTTTAGGGTTGAATATTTTTTGGTTTGAATTGATTTTGCTATATTACTATCACAATCAGTAGTCTGAGTTTATGACCCAATCAGTAGTCTGAGTTTATGACCTATTATCATTTGTAGTGGACAAGAAATTGGCCCTTTATTGCTTGAATGTATGGATAATTCTGAAAATTTGAATGAGGAAGGCAGGCCGTTGTTTGAGAATTCAAACATTCTGAGTGACATTGAACGGAAAGTAACTGGTATGGGCGGTGGAGATTCTGATCTTGGTGGTTGGACTGATTCCTTTCTGTTGAAGGAGGTAACTTGGAAAGCAAACCGATTCGGCTTAGTTTCTTAAGTGTATTGGAAACTCTGTTATTGATCTCATAGTCATCCTTTTTATCTACCATTTCACGGTGGAACTGCAGGATTTATGTCATGTGGCCAGAAACAACAAAACCAGAAAGTATAACTCAAGGCGCAAATGCTGTAGAAAAAGTTCTAGGCAAGAAAAATGGTCTGGTAGCAGAGAATGCCTTGAGGAGATTCCTTCATCTGGGCTAGTTATTCGAGAGGTATTGGATGCGAGTAATTCTTGGCCCCCTTCCTTCTTCAAATTTTGAACAATAGAATGTTGTAGTAGCAATAAGAGTTCTTGGCCCTGTTCATTTTTGTTTATTCTCAGTTTTAACCTTAAGCTTGTTTTGTCATTCTATTAAAGTTAATCCTTTAAAATTTCTTGAATTTAATGTGAAGCACTTTATTTGTTCCTCTGTTTGGCCAAGATACTCAACCTTTTTTATGATAACAACTACTTTAAGAGTTGTAAATTCAGTACTTCAAGATATGCTCATTGGAGAACACAGTTGTGGCACTCGGGGGTTATTACATCTTGGTTATTTTACTCGCGTTTCTTTGAGTCACTGAAAGCATTATTTTGATGGACGTTTGTGCTCCGTAGAGTGTGAAAGTTGGGTATGACAGATGGGAAAGATATCTGTTCTTGAGAAGCCAAGTGGATGCATAAAATATAGTTTGGGCTTTCTCAAGAAAATGCCAATTTCAGGAAAGATAAAGTTTGTATGCATAAGCATTTAAGCCTGGTTTTGAGTTGCTTATGTTTCTTAGCTGCATTTTCCGGTCCCATCGTAGTTAATTATTTTCCTTGACGATACCAATTTTATGCAAATAGTTATTGGTTTATGAATTCTTATTTTATTTAGGCACTTCATGTGACATTTCTTTCATTGTTCAGTTTGATTAGCGCTTTAGCTAAAAGGAACTTTTGATTCTTCTTATTAACATATTCCTTGCCTTTCCACCTCGTAAAGTATGGAGATTCAGATACAGAATTTTCTATGCGTCCTCCAAGAGAGAGAAGATTTGCAAGACATGTCGAGCCTTACGCAGATACTAATCTGCGTTCAACAAGAGGAAAAAGAAAGATATCTGATTGCATTGGAGACAATTCTTTGGTGAATTCTAGTTGCGATGGTCGGAGACTCACGAAGAAACATTCTGGCAGAGACAAACTGGAGACAGTGGTTTTGGATTCTGATGAAGAAAACTATCCAAATCGATTTGTTAATAAGAAAACTGACACAGCAGCTCCACCTCAAACAATAAATGATGAAAGGATTATTGAATTATTCCAAAGTGGTGGAACATCAGGGGCTGCATTGAATGAGGATGACAATTTTACGGCTGAGCAATTGGATGAAATTGAAGATATTAGAGATCAGAATTCCGCTGCTTCTGGTAATTCAAATTCATCCCCCATAATTGTACTAAGAGCACTGGAAAGATCAAATGGAGCTACAGCCAGTAAGGACCCGCCTGAAAATATCCAAAATGAGGATCTGCATGAGCCTACTGCAACATTACCCACTTCAGTGGATATATCATGCGCTATATGTTGGACTGAGTTCAGTTCAACCAGGGGGATTTTGGCATGTGGACATCGATTTTGTTATTCATGCATCCAAAACTGGGCTGATCATATGGTATTTATTGTCTTCTTGGTTAACTTTTGTTGTTCCCTTATCATTAATGCACTACCAAACTTGAATTGCATGCTTGATAATTGTTTCATTTGATGTTTCACAAGTTTTTCATCTTGTTTCCTACTTTCTCTATTTGCAAATATGCTACTCATTATACGAGAGCATCTTACAGTTTCAGGTGATAGTTTTCCATTTCTGTTATATGCTGCATTCCGTTAGCTGAAGTTTGTTCTGCCGCGACCATATGTGTAGGCTTCACGCAGAAGGATATCTACTTGTCCTTTGTGCAAGGCTAGTTTTCTGAGTATTACAAAGGTAGAGGATGCAGCCACTTCTGATCAGAAAATTTACTCTCAGACTATACCACTTGCCTCATCAGCTACAGATGTTTTCAATTTAGTCTATCAAGAAAGACAAATAGTTGGTACCGAGGTAATTCTCATGCTTGTGATTATAAACCAATACGACTTTGTTGTTACAAATTCTATCTAGTTACTCATTTTGTATTTATCTTTTGCTATTTGAGATATACATGGGGTATTTCATTCCTTCATTAGTCATTCTGTCCAGCAAACACTTTTAGAAATGTCCAGAAATCTTTTGATCACTTTGTAATCTGTTACCTTCCTTTAAGCTTCTTGCCAGATAAAAAGTGGTTATCGAAGTTGTTGTACTTCATTTGCATTACATTATTTCTGTTGTTTTATTCACATACGATGATGAAAATACACACTGTAATTTTTTTTCATTTCCTCATTTACTGTTTGTTGGTTAATGAGAAGAGAGTAATTTAAGTAAACTTGTAACTGTACTATAGAGGATAAAATGACCCTGAGAATGGTTATCAGTTCATATACAACTTTGATTTATCACAGGAATGACAACGCACCTAAGTATGGTGATTGAATCAAGAAAGGTGAAGCCTCAAAAAGTAAAAAAGAATTTTTTAACAACCAATTACATCCACGAGAGAACGATGTAATTTCCAATGAGGCATTTATCATTTAATTGTTAATAATTCCTCTTTTGGCCATTGGAGGACATAAGAAAATATATATAACTTAATTGAGGCCATTGTTCGGTATTTCCTGTATGGAGCAGCTAGGATTTGTATGTTACATGATATGAAGGGATATAGTCATAAGCCATTGATTTTTGTTATTAACAGCTTAATGTTATCGCGTTGCTTTAAAGGATGTATATTCTACACATAGAATCCTTTTCGGGATTCTTATCTTGAAGCTAAGCCTTTTCCTTTCATTTAACAGTCCTTTGCAGGTCCAGTATGTATTGAATGCCGCTGTACTGAACCTGAGGATCTTCTCATTCATTGTCATGTCTGCCAAACTCGATCTATTCATTCCTACTGTCTAGATCCCCCTCTGTCACCTTGGACCTGCGTTCATTGCAAGGATCTCCAAATGCTTTACCACCATAATTGGTACTAGCGTGCGTTGATAGAGTTGCTGCCAATATTGTGCCAAAAGGTTAACGCACTTGCACATTGAAAATGCATACTGCTGCTCAAGGTTTTTTAGACTTTTGTGTTAAATCAATCAAGAAAAATTCACAATTTTCTGGGTCTGAGGAGCCTTCTCAACTACCAAACGACAGTTTGTTATTGATTATCAAGCTATCTCCATAATGACTAGACACATCTTTAATTAGTTCCTCATCTCACTTCCTAAGGGAAATCAGCTGCAATCAGGTCCCTATTACCCTCCTTTTGTTGAATTATTTGTGGAATGTCCTGTAATCCTCTGATTTATAACAGTGTAAACCTTAAGATCTAGTCGTCTAATATAAATGAAAAATGTTGGTTTCTAGTTCTTGTATGATAATCTTCTAACTGATTCCGAAAAAATGGGATGATTTGAATTAACTTATCAAACCTTTTCGTAAATCTGAACTTGGTTCTCATGCTCAAAACAATATTTAAGCTTGATAGTTTGCTTAATTGTAACTCTGGCTAATCTTCTGAAGTTTGCTGGGCCCTCTTCAAATTCAAACTAAAGGTTAAGTGTTTTCGTCTTCGTTAAGAAAACAGTCACATCTACATGTTGATTGCCATTGGAGATCCATTAAAGAGTCGAGTTCTTGCGGTACTACAAGACAAGGTCCTAAAGGTACGCAATCTTGTTTTAGTTTACTTGTCAGCTTAGATAATGCATGAAGATTCTAACTACTTCGTCCTCGAAACACCAATAATACCATGATGTTCCAAAAGCACCTTTTTTTGATGAAATAGTTTATGTGGTTGCCTTGTGCATATTTTTTCATGTGGACACTCCTTTCTGTAAACCAATAAGCAGGGAAGAATGTGGACTTGACTTTTTGAGCATGTATTGTTATGTGCCACATAAGGACCAACTTCTCACGTTGTCTTTATATCTCATATTCTGAGTCTCATATGTCCTTATCACTCCTAGTTCCCACAAACCATCTTTCTTGCTTGTCTTTGTCATCTATATTAAAATAGTGAAGTCATGTAGGGTCCTTCTGCTTCTTTAGAATTCTTGATTACTTTAGATTTCGCCTCTTTTTGCTCCACCACTCATGAAGCTTGGACAATCCCACAAGTGGGGAAGATGTTGTCAACAAGTAAAATATCAACGTATCGTCAGATTTGCTTCACACCGTTGTTAGATTCTCTGTAGTGGATGAGAAAGAGATGGATAAATCTCATAAAAGAAAGAACTATGATTTTCTATTACAAAAAATATTCACACTATTTTATCTACGAAAATAAGTATAGTGGATTCAATTCTAAACCTTTGGTAGGATTCAATATGTTGGATTCAAGATATAATGGTTTCAATTCAGGATTTAGGAATTGGTTCGATTCCATCTCTTGCTCTTGGATCTGCTGCCCTTCAAGAAAGATGAAAACAAAAATAAAGATTCCATCAAAGTTTTAGATTGCAGATATGATCTTCCGATTCAAGTCTTCAGAAAAATATAAAGATAAGGGATGAAAATAAGTTGTGTGTTAAATGAGTTTGAATTTAGAAACAAATTTAAGTTTAAATTTAAACTTGATTATATTTTAATACTAGAATATGTACTTGATCATTTTAAAATATTTAAACTCAAACTTGATTATACCTAAATGTTCAAACTGATTAAACATAATTTAACTCGTTAAACTTTGAGTTACTTGGAGCCGAGTTTTTGTGATTGGCTAGATAAAAAAATTATGTTCAAATATATAAGTCAGAATTCTGTTATACCGAATTTGACCTATAGAACCAGTACCAATTTGTCAACTTTAATAAAGACTAATTAAGTAGGTCCGTTCAATTATGACAAGCCTTATGCCACCGTAATGTCGTTGTAAATGTGGACAAGAAAAGGAAATAACATCGATGGCTTGAAATGGTAATTAATAAAGCGACAAATTGTTAAATTTGTTTAAGCTTTTGGGGAAAGCTTTCTAATAACTCAACCTATAAACTTTGTATTAGTTGGTGCCTATTTGCTGTGCTTTAGAGTCTCTTATCAATTGGTTGTTCTGACTCAACTTGTTAGATAGACACAAGGATTTATTTGATATTTAGTGAAAAATAGCGATTGATTATCAAAAAAGAAAAAACTTAGTTTTAACTAGTTTTTCCTTTGACGTAACTAGTTTTTCCTAAGTACGTCAAAACCAAATATCTAGTAAATCCCAACAAAAATGAATAATTGAAATAGAGAGTCAATTTCTTTGGTAGATGAATAATGTAATGTTGAGGTACTGGAATCAGCTATATTATATTAGTAACTCTACCACTCTTACATTCACCTTGGCGTGCAAATGTCAATATGATGTGTTGTTAATATATAAATGGAAGGAAAGCTCAAAGGAAGCACAATAATAATTTCCACAAAAATCTTGTTATGTTATTCTTGATTTGTTATGATATCAGAGTCTTTTGGAGTTTCTTGTTTTTCGAATTCTTTGGGAATTTTTTTCTGATTGGTTCAGGTTCTTGGTTCATCTATTGTGAGACATTTTGGTATTTCTCATGACATTGTATTAATGGAGAAATTAGAGATAGCTTGTATCAAGTTTTAGGGTAAGAATTATTTTGCGTGTGAATTTCAGTTCCAGATTTATGTTAATGGGAAAGAATTATGGGGTACTGCTGATGGCACGGATTGTAAGCCTGATCCGACCAAAGCTGCCGAGTGGACAGCAATGGATGCCCGTGTCAAGAGCTGGTTGTTCCAACCATGGATCCTTCTGTTGTCGTCAATCTAAGACCATATCTTAACAGCTATACTTGATAACAGAGACACAAGACAACAGCTAGTACTGCCTTTGATAGGTTTAGTAGTTCCAGAAACAAAACATAATTGATACAAACATAAAAAGAAAATCTTATTGAAGAAGTGAAACACAAACATATATAAAAAGGGTTTAAATTGCGGATTGAGAGAGCGATTAAGATAATTACAGATGAGAGGGAATATTGCAGTACGCAATTTAAGACCATGATATATATAGTGTTCTACTTTGGATTAAAAAGCGTAAGTTCTGGTCTTGGGTGAGTCTGCAATTCTTAGTGTCTTCTCAATAATCTTCTTGGCCTTCTTGCTTCTTATCTCCACTCTCATGCTGTCACTCTTTTCGATCTTATCATAAACTTTCTTCATCTTCAGTGACCTTATTTTGGACTTCAAGCTCACCACTACCTTGTCAATTCCCATCATCACCATGTCTAATCTATAATCACAAACCTGCAAGTAAACGAAAAAACAAAAACAACCCTTCATTAGAAGACTGACAATCATCCAAACCCAGAATTTAGAAAGAAAAAGAAAGTTGAAAATAAGAGAATATTATGACTGAGAAGGACAATAGGAAAAGCAGAAACCGTTGTAGTTAGCTAGGAAAATTGATAGTACTTACAAGACTGGCAGTGAGAATAAGAGAATTTGCGGAGAAAACAGAAGAAAGGTCTTAGCAGAGGAAGTGTAAATATGGGAGATGTTATAGAGCACGCATTTGTGGAGAGAAAGTGATGTAGTTATTATAGTAGGGCCAGAGAAGAGAGGGAGAGATAGAGCGAGTGGAGGGGTTGACCTTCTGAGTCATCCTTTCAAAACAATGTGTACAAGGTGTTTGGGGTAGTAGTAAATATACGGTGAGTTGGCACGGAGTTCTTCCGGCTTAAGTGAGGTTATAGATTTGAATTGTTTTTATGTATGTAGCTGTTTAAAATTTAGAATTAGAGTTTTGCCGCTCGTAAGAGACCTACTCGGTTCGAGCTAGAATTAATCCGGGTGTGAATAGCTAAAAGATATCTTCTTATAATTGGGACCTTCTTAAGACACCTGATGGGAAACAAATACATATATATGATGGAAAGATGCAACTTATGACTTCAACAGATCATTCCTATATTTAATCTAATTCTTCATACCAGTAATTAGGCCACAATGAATTTTGGACTTCAAATTTAGGTATATTTGTTCTCTTATAAAAATAAAGATTTTCTTTACTTATCTTTGTTTATTATTATGTATATCTATATGATTTGAAAAAGTTGAATAACGATGTCAATAAAGCCCTATGCTTAACTTTGCTAATGAAATTCAATATCATTACAAACAACTAGCCAAATGCTTGCCATTATCATAGCACTATGTGCATAAATGGCATCAAAAAGAGTCTAATACAACTGTATGAAACATCTTTTTCTATACAAAATCATGAAAATAGTTCTCTATACAAAGGAAAGTGTTACTGAATGTGACCGCAATGCTTTTAGAAGTGAAGATGTCTCCTCAAAATGAAATCTTGATGAAGACTAATATGTGCAGAGACTTGTTGACTTCAAAGACAATAGAGCCAAACCAGCATCTCAAGAATACACCAAAACATGTATAGAGAAATCGTAATTCAATATCTCAAAGGCCCAAAGAGGACAACACAACGAACCCAGATGAGTAGGAAGCAAAAAGATAACAAGTTCACTCCAACTTCCGCGGCATATTGGCTGTTTAGTCGGTTGGGCCTCAGCCGTGGTCCGCCGTCCATTGCAGCAGTCCGGCTATGTCTATGTTTCTGTATCGTTTTCGTGTGCCTTACAAAGCAAGACGGGCTTAGGTTTGTTGGGCTGCGCTAATTGAGTTACTTATTTCCTGCGAAGAGGTAATGACCCCTTTCGTAACTGAATTATTACGAAAACAACATTATTTTATTTTATTAAAAATAAACGTATCATTTTATCAAAATTAATTAAAACTAATTTAAATTATTTTGATTTTAAATTAATGGTCCAAATTATTGTTTTTTAAATTATTCTTTGTAATTTTACTTTTAATTTCGAACATCATTTTCTATTAATAAAAATCCTTTTGAAATTTAAATTTATTTAATAGTTAATTATTAAAAATAATTAAAATTAGTAAATAATTTTTTATAAAATTATAAGAAAAATATTTTTAAATATTTAATTTAACACTCACCTAATTTAAATCTATTAAAAATCTAAACTCTCTAAGAATTGAAGCCTTTTTAATTTTAAATCTTAATTATTAGTTAATACATTTTCATAAAATTATAAAAAACTATATTTTAAATATGTAATTTAATACTTATCTAATTTAAATCTATTAAAAATATAAACTCTCTTATATATTCATTCTTATATTTGAAGTCTTTTTAATTTTAAATTTATATTTTAGAATTATATTAGTTATAACAGCAACTCAAAGTTTCTAGAAATTATGACTCTTTTTTCTTGCAAGAAATCAGAATTTTCTTTTAAACGACGTCGCATGACCATACAAACACAGAAAAGAAAGTCCACCGTAGAAAGCAAGCAGGAGTTAGTTGTTGAGACCTCAAATCGAGAATCAGCTTCTCTGCTACTGTTCATTTGATTCTCCAAGAACACCCAAAGTTTGGATATCGGAAAGAAATCTACGACAAAAGTTTGGAGATCAGATGGGTGAGGAAGATCGAGAAGAAACGCAAAAGCTGAAGAGAATTGCGGCGGCGGCGTACGATTACGAAAACGATCCACGGTGGCCGGATTATTGGTCCAACATCCTTATCCCTCCCCACTTGGCTTCTCGCTCCGACGTCGTCGACCACTTCAAGCGCAAGTTCTACCAGCGCTACATCGTCCGTGCTATAACCTTTTCCATTTCCAATTCATACTCAATACATGGGCTTTCTCTTTTTCTTTCACGCTGTACTTACTATTGATTCTTTGGACTTTTGGGACTGCGGATTGCAGTATTCTATCTGGGTTTTTCTTGTTATGATTTATTCCAAGTGAATTGTGTTGTGATTTGGGATTTTGTTGTAAAAGTTATGGGCTTTCTGTATGATGTGTATGTATTGGGAGTTGTATTGGACTGATTTGTGTTTATGCTTGTCGCTGTTGCTTTTTATTTAGTTGCTAAACTTTAAACTGATTGTTCTTTTCTTTGTTTCTCATTTTCTTGGGTTGTTGATGCGTCATTTTAATTCGATTCATACCCATGTGCACTTTATATCGTGTTGGGTGTTGATTTCTTGAATATGGACATTGTCTTCATCAGTCTGTTTATGATATGTGCATTTTATTCCATTGATTGTGCGTTAGTGTTAAAGAGATTTGTTGGAATCTTCGTGACAATTTGTTCTATCTTTTAACTTACTTCAAGTTTGTCCTTGTACTGTACTGACTAGCGCATACATCAGACAAAATTTTGGTATCTTTCCGACTTAAGATCTTTTATATTATGCTCACTGTCTCACTTTTGCAGTGGTACATGTATATTGTTGCCTTAGATAACATTTAGACGCCATTTGGCAGGACCCTGGTCTTGTGGTGGAGGCAATGTCTACAACAGGATCATCTCAATCAACAAAACCATCGGCATCATCGTCAGCATCTTCCAGCGACCAAGCTCGATCACGAGCCACAGGTTCATAGTTTTGAGTCCTTATAGTGAAATGACAGAAAAGAAGCAAGATATATAAGTTCCGATACCAAAATATTGTACAAAGAAGTCTAGTTATATTTTATTGTTTTTGAACTTGCTTCATGATTCCATCGAAACAATGTTTATGATGCAGGATCAGCCAATAGAGCCTCTGGGCCTTCAGCAAGTTCTGGTTCAAGTCCAAATGCTATCCGTTGGGATCGACAAACTATACAATTCTCTGTTAATGCCTGGGTATACTGGATGACACTTTCTCTTATATGTGCTTGCTTATTTTGCCTCTTTAGATGTATTTTAAGAAACAACGAAATTGAGAGTGGATACAGTTACTGATTTCAGTAGATGATGACTTACTGGACTTCACTTCTCCATTATTGCAATTGGATTGTTGTTGGTTTCAGAGTACAAAATGATTTTGCCTAGTTTAAATATCTTTGTTTGGAAATTTGGAGCTGCAACTGTTGTTGTTCAAATCGGTTTGATTACAATAGACGCATACTTCAAATGTATACTGGATGACATTGGATGAATGGAAAAAGCGAAAACAAAGACATTGGTTTGATTTATAGAAATTGAACTCTTCCACGTAATTCTTTTAGTTTTATGCTTCAGTATGATTTTGTTAAATTTTCTTCCATTCTTCCATTCTTTACAGGTTTTTATTGTCGCTGTGCTTGCCATCATACCTTTAGTGCCTAGAAATATTTCAAACAGGGCATATCGACTATCATTTATGGGCACTGCATGCTCATCTCTGTATTCATTGTACACACTATATGGGGTAACTAGATCTTACACTTCCTAGTCTTAATCTCCAGTTACGATTTAGTGGACGGTTGTTCTTTTCTTTTTGATTAACCAGGTTTGTATGCTTTTTAGAAACCCAGGGCATGGAATTTGCAAGCTTTGCAAGTTTACTTCCAATCAATAATCGCAACCAAAGATTTTATCTACTTCATCTACTGTCTCACATTTGTCACTTCACATCTTTGTCTCAAATGTGAGCATTTCTCAATTTCTAAATTCTCTGTCATTAGCATAGTTAGGTTTGACTGACCTTATTTTTTAATTTCTGCAGTTGCTTTAATTCCCATTTTATGCCGAACCTTGGAGCAAGTTGCAAAATTTTTAAGGCGTAACTTCAATCGTTCCAACTTATACAGGTTTTCCTTTCCTTTCTCATTTCACGTGGTTTGGTAGGAAATAAGTATGTCTCCTAAGAGATTTAGTAGCTATAAAGGCAAACAGTTGTCAGCGGAAAAACCAAGTGATTTGCCGATATTGAAACTGACACAAAAGAACTCTAAGAAATGACAATGCGGTTATTAGACAACAGAAAGGAAAAGGCTTTAATCAGTTTCTCGCTTGGGAGCCTTTTTCCTGAGGTTGAGGAGCTGCTTAGGGGTTGCAAGGCACTATCCTTGTTTGGTGCATCGGCTTAACACAACTTTGAAACCATCACGAGTATCCTATTTGTTGGTGGCGCATTTTACATACTCTTCTAGAGCCATCAGCATCGTGATAATAATCGCCAATGCTTGTAGAGTTGTTTATTTTTCGTTTTTGAGTTCTTGTTTTGTGGGTGAATAGGAAGTATCTTGAAGACCCTTGTGTGTGGGTGGAGGCAAATCCATCTACTCTTGGCATGCTTTCTTCTCATGCTGAGATTGGACTTGGCTTCCTCTTGATTATCTCTTTGCTATCGTGAGTTGCTCATGCCTTCTTTCTCCACCTGTTCCTACCGATGAAAACTCTCCTTTCCCTTTTATTTGCAATAGAAATCGTTTATTCAATTGATGTATGATGTATTGCAGGTGGCAGCGAAATATCATACAAACATTCATGTACTGGCAGGTAACTTTCCATTTCTATCGTGCAATATACTCTAGTAATATCACATGATATGTTTTATTCAGAGACTTTGAATGTTGAGTCCGTAAAATCTGCAGAAACGTTATCGAAGATTTAACCATATCTGTATTTTCTCTTTCCCATTCTTTCTGATAGCTGTTGAAGCTCATGTATCATGCCCCTGTGACTGCTGGTTATCATCAAAGTGTGTGGGTTAAGATCGGGAGGAATGTTAATCCGCTTATCAACCAGTATTGTCCGTTCTTCAGAACTCCGGTTTCTGCTCTTCAGAGGTGGTGGTTAAGATAGAGATATTGGGAGTGGACAGGACAATGGAGAATGACAAAAGATACTAAAGATACTAACTTTAGATTTTGCTGAGATGCAACGGTTCTTAATTTGATCAAATCTCGACTTGATCTCTCAATAACTTTCTTGCAATGGCTGTTTTGTTTCCATGAATGGGTACTGAGGTTGTCACTGGATATGAGGGACATTTGAACATGTTCAGGTTATAGTGTTTACCTGCGACTATGAACCTTTAGATACCTAAATATCACGTCTTTTAATAGCTACCTAAGGCAACTGTTGTCTTGTGGGCATGTAAAGCCTTGTACAATGGAAGCATTTCAAGTATTATGGGTTTAGTCTGTTCTTGGATCAACTCAAGTAAGCACATTTTCCTGCAAAAAGGGTATAGGCTTGAATGCTTAGTTCTGAGTTCAAGTTTGATCGGATTGATTTTGCAGCGGTCTAGTTTGATTTTTTTTTAATTCATAAGGGTTATAAAATAGTTTTATATTTAGTTTGAATCTAATCTAAATACTTATTTTCATGTCCTTTATATTTACAACGATTAATATTTATTTAAATTATTTTTACAAATCTTAAATCATTGGTTGGTGTTAAAATTTTTTAGGTAATATTTGTTATAATGATTATAAAAAAACAATAAAAATGATAGTTATTTGATTTTAAATTATTAATTTATTAAGAAATTTATATAAATTACAAAATTTGTTGTTAAATTTGGAAAATGTAATTTTCTTTCACCAAAACTGTCGGCAGAATGGAGATAGAGAAATATTATAACATCCAGGACTAGGTGAATGACAAGAACCACTCATAATTATTGCACTGATTTCGAATCTTCGTGTGAAAGAAACTAATTATGACGTAATAATAATCTTTCAATTAATTAAAAATTAAAATTTTATTTAAAGTATTAATAAATACCTATTATTTTAAACAAAAATTATTATTTAAATTATACTTTACGCTTTTATGAATAATTTAAATAATATTAATTACAAAGGTTACTAAATAATAATTCTTTTTTCTTTATTTTCAATTATTTATAAATAGGATAATAATAGAGGTTAGACAATGACTGGACACAACTTTTCCCAAAAATAGCCACGTGGGCTGCTAAAAAGTAACATTTATTAAATATCCCATCAAATTATTTAATAAGAACTAAAAAACTAAAACTAATTAAAATAAGTATAAATATTAAACTATAATGAGTTAAAAATGAACTAAATCATTAAAAAACATGTATCTTATACTCAAAATTTTAAACATTTATTAAATATCCCATCACATTAATTAATAAAAATTTTAGAAATACTAAAATTAATTAAAATAGTAATAAATATTAAACCATATTTAGTTAAAAATATCACACTAAAGCATAATCATAAAATATATCATAATTTTAATTGTCCTTTAAGTACTTCAAAATCCTCTCAGCAACTTGCATATGTGATTGACGACAGGACTCCGTGAATCGAGTTCAGATCTTCTGTTTAATATTATGGTACCTTATTGTGTCCAATAAATCTCAGTCATTTATTTATGTAGGTCTCGCATGAAACCTGTAAAATAAATGGTTGAAATTTCATGAGACAGAATAAAATAGAGTAAAATTGGACAGAAAATTTAGACTCCTGCAAATGTCATAGCCATGATTTATCTTTTATAATTGCATTTAAAGAATTATGCACACCACCAGAAATGCCAACTTGAAACATACGATTTTTCCTTAAAGGGGCCTTAAGAATAAGTGCACCTCGCCGATCAAATATAGAGAATGTTTGATGACGAAGACTCATTACATACCCCTTTTCCACCAACTGGCCCATACTCAGCAAATTTGTCCTCATTTCTGGCACATAAAAGACATCTGAAATGTACTTGTGGTCTCCATTCTTCAGGCTGATAAGAATTTGTCCCTTTCCCATTTCCGGAAGGGTACTGTCATCTACAAACTTGACTTTGGTATGGAAGGATTCATCAAGGTCTGCAAATAACTCCCTTTTGCCGCACATATGGTTGGTGCAACCGGTGAGGAACCATGTGTGGTAGTTTAGTGTCTCACTTGCTGCCGTGACCATTAAGAGAGCATGACTGCCATCATTATCATCAGTATTTTCTTGCACATAGAGAGCATTTTGCTCATTTCCATCGTTTCTTCATTCATTTGCATAATGACTGACTATCATTTATGGGCATTGCATGCTCATCTCTGTATTCATTGCACACACTATATGGGGTAACTAGATATCTTACACTTCCTAGTCTTAATTTCCAGTTACGATTTAGTGGACTCTTTTTTATTAACCAGGTTTATATGCTTTGCAAGTTTCATGGAATTTGCAAGTTTACTTCCAATCAATAATTGCAACCAAAGATTCTATCTACTTCATCTAATGTCTCACAATTGTCGCTTCACATCTTTGTCTGTGAGACATTCCTCAATTTCTGAATTCTCGGTCATTAGCATATATAGTTAGGTTGGACTGACCTTATTTTTTTATTTCTGCAGTTGCTTTGATTCCCATTTTATTCCGAACCTTGGAGCAAGTTGCAAAATTTTTAAGGCGTAACTTCAATCGTTCCAACTTATACAGGTTTTCTTTTCCTTTCTGCATTTGGTGTGGTTTGGTAGGAAATTGTGTTGGATATTTTTGATATTTCTTATAAAGTTGGACAATATTTAATTGTATTTTTTAGTTTTTCAATAACTTATCGATTAAGTTATGTAATTTGATCTAGATAAAGATAATAAAGTGGTTCGATAAATGATCTAAGTTAATAGGTCGAAGTTCAGGTAAAAAATGAATCCCGATCAGTATAGACCGGACTTTTATCGGGTTTGTGATCGGAAAACCATATATAGATGTTATATATAAAGGTTAAGGTCTCCTACAGTTGCTCGTGTCATTCGTAAGCATAAGGATTCTCTGATTATTAAAAAAACTTATGTTTTGAGAAAATTGTAGAAGGATTTTACCTTGTCCTTGTGAGCAGTTGCCGTGAAGGCGACTGTGAATTTATGTTCATTTCGACTTCAAAAAGCTCGTTTAAGTTATAGAATTGAAATCAGGTATTTTTCGTATATCTTCGTTTAAAGCCCTTTCACATTCAATCCAAAATACGTAAATAAGGTCTTGTTACGTGTTGCAAATTGAAGTAGTTTTAAGTATGTCTGCTAAGAGATTTAATAGACACAAAGGCAAACAGTTGTCAGCGAAAAACCAAGTTGATTTGCCGATATTGAAACTGACACAAAGAGAGGTATATATGAAAAATGACGATGCTGAAAACAGAAAGGAAAACGCTTTAAATCAGTTGCTCGCTTGGGAGCCTTTTCCCGAGGTTGAGGAGCTGCTTGTTAAAGAGTAATTTGAAAGTTAGCCTAAATACATGAATGTTTAAATTCATTGTTAGGAGTTTAATCATGTTCATGTATTAGTTACATAATTAAATATTAGTCCATGTATAGTTTTGAGTTCATATATGGTTATTTATTTGGGTTCATTAATGGGTTTATGCACTTAGATATGAAGAGTCATTTTTGTACCTATAAATATCTCTTTGCACTTGAACTAAATCATTCAAGTGAAATATAACCTCTTCTAAACAATTCTCTCCTCTCTAAACCTCCTCATTTCTTAACAAAGTGGTATCAAAGCAAGTTTTTTGGGAAATGACAAACAATGGTGGATTCTACTCATTTCAATTCCCTTGCCTCATAAAAGAAAATTATGAAACATGGCGTCTTCGCATGAAAGCCGTGCTTGGCTCATAAGATGCTTTGGAGATTGTAGAGAAAGGTTTTATGCAACCTCAAAGTGAAGCCGATTTATCTCAAAATGAGAAAGATGCTTTGACAAAGATCAAGAAGAAGGATCAACAAACCCTCACCCTCATCCATCAATGTCTAGATGATTCAATGTTTGAGAAGGTGGCTAATGCAACCACTTCAAAGGAAGCATGGAAGATTTTGCAAAGTTCCTTTCAAGGAATTGATAAGGTAAAAAAGATTCGACTCCAATCATTGCGAGGTGATTTTGAATCTTTGCGCATGAAGGAATCCAAATCAATATTAGATTATTATTCACTAGTGAAGGCCATCGTGAATCAAATGAAGAGATATGCAGATCAAGTTGAAGATGTTCAATTAGTAGAGAAGATTCTTCATTCTTTGAACCCAAAGTTTGATTATGTGGTTTGCGTCATTAAAGAGTCTAAAGTTCTAGACTCTTTGACACTTGAATAACTAGAGGGCTCTATACAAGCTCACGAAGACAAGATCAAGAAAAGGTAAGAAGAACCTTTGGAGCAAGCACTTAAAGCAAGGGCTATGTTAAAAGATGATGATGGAGAAAGCAATCAAAGAGGAAGAGGACGAGGACGTGGTCGAGGATATGGTCACGGTCGTGGTTGAGGTTGAGGGCGAAGTTATGGAGGAAGAAATAAAGAAGATTATAACAATGCCAACAATGATGGAAACTGAAAAATCGAAGGGGGTTAATTTCACGAATTTTCCGATTCGTTTCTGGCAAACAAAAAATTAGAAAAATTAAAAGAACAAAAAATAAATCAACA
>JANVCL010000001.1:26752918-26766202 GCA_026546855.1 Erythroxylum incrassatum
TTTATATAAACTTATTAATTAATAAAAATTAACCATTCATGATCAGTTTAAAACAACAAGAATTATTAAAATAAGTCGAATTAAAAAATTAAAAATCATATCGAAAAGTTGGGCAACGTGACAGGGAAGCCATGTTTAAATGTTTCTTTTCTAGTTTCTTCATCTTCGGTTGGATGTACAGGATTATGAGCACATAATATGTTTATTATAATTCATAGATGTAATAAATTTGTTGTTGATAATAACTGTATATTTATCTATTTAGTCATTATTATTTAATTAAAGTATAATTAATAATAATTATAAATATTAATTAATACGTAAATTTTATTATTAAATTTATTGTAGAGTATTTGTTAAATTTATTATTAATATTATTAAATTCCTTATTAATACTAGAAGTTGATAGTTATTGTTATTATTATTATTATTATTATACTTAAATTTTAATAATTTAGTGGGTTTACGTATTAATTAATAATTATTATTATTATTCATTATAATTTTATTAAATAATATATACTAAATAAATAAATATACACTTAGTATCAACAACAAAATTAATTATGTCTTTGAATTATAATAAGCATGTTTTAATAATAATCCTATACATCCAACATTTATACATGGCTTTGCCTTAATTTCTTTGTCCAAGCCAGCTACGCAGAGGCGCCTTGGCTTCTTCACTTTCACCTGTAGCTGCACATGTGCTTTTAAAATTTAAAGCAAAAACAACGTCGTTTCCTTCATGGACAGAGTAAGCCAGGGAAAAGTTGGACAGGTGATCTGTCCTCCACATGTAAAAGCAGCCATCTCTGTAGATAAAAATGCTAGAGATAAGCTTCAGTTTAGGTACCGCCACTTGGTTGCTATGAAAGCTATGGAGACCAACTTGCTCCAGTTCCGGCCGCCACAATCGTCGCCGTCAACCATCACCGTATCTAAAAGCTTTTCTTCTTCCACAAGGGTGTTTCAGTGTCCGACTTTCTTGTCTCGCCGTGGACGACCATTCCGGCTATGCTGCATAAACAGCTCCGGCGACGATGACGAGCCACAGCCAGTTCCTCCATCGATATCGCCGCCAGGAACGGTCGATATAAGGTTCAGAAGGGGGTCAAGGAAGCGGCGGAGACAGTTGAAGGAGGACGGCGATGGTGGGCGGACTGCAAAGGTGCAAGCTTCAAGTGTTCCAAAGAAGTGGGAAGAGATGAGCATGTCAGAAAAGGCTACGGAGCTCTACATGGGTGAGAAAGGTCTCCTGTTTTGGCTGAACAAGTTTGCTTATGCTTCAATTTTCATAGTGATTGGTGGTTGGATAGTGTTTCGATTTGTTGGACCTGCGCTTAACCTTTACCAGTTGGATACTCCTCCTCTGTCTCCTTCGTCCATATTCAAGGGTTCGTAAATTCTGAGGAATTTGTTTCATGCTTAGGTCTACTTAGAGTTTAGTTTCCTTGCCAGAGCTTTTAAGCAGTGAATGAGTCTGAATATGGAATTCTGTGTTGGAAATTTTCTGCCAATTTTATTAGCCATGTTGATTAGAGTAACTAAGTGCATTCAATCATTTGTTAGGAAGAGTTGAGAGCGTTTCTGAGAAAGTTTTTATTGAAATTCTTAAATAATAGATGCAATGGTTACTGAACAATGATAACAGAACCAGCTAATGGAACAAAACAAAACCCAAATAACGAATTACAAATCAAGATTATGAAGTTCAATGCTTGGTCTCCTAGTCATGTAATCATTCTCCATTAGCAGCATTAAAGTCAAATTGGTTCTCATTCAAACTTTATACACCAGACTGATCCTATCCTAATTAAAGTCAAAAATCCCGCGTTTATGCTTACGAATTGCAGGGAACACAAAACTTGAGTTTTCATAAATGTTAAACACAGTTAGAGTCAGCAATTTGACAAGCATAGTCTAAGGGGATTAAGAGCAATAGATTTAGGGAAGAAAGCAAAATCTCTCCATATTCATTCAACACTCCAATCATAATACCGAAAGCAGCTATACATTCCAACCTCCGATCTTTCATTCTTTCCTGGGATGTAAATTAAACACTAGTGCATTATCAACAAAAGCATATATTAATTCCTGAAGCACTTGTGTAACACCTACCTCGTCGTCATCGTCATCAGTAGCATTGTGAATGGCAAAGAACGTACACAACCCCACTTTTCTAATTATATCATAAATGATCAACAATTTAGTGCAATAGCATCTCAAGCGCCAAGGTTGCAATCATAGAGAATTGTCTGGTTAAATTTTGTCTGTAACCCTCTATTAATGAAAGAAGAAAGGAATGAACGAAAGAATTTAAGAATGTCCTTTAACGTGATCAATGAGACAAAACAGAAGTAGCCATATGCTGATACAGTTTTGCATCTTCAAATGAACAGAGGAAAGGACAGTATTCCAAAAGTTTTCCTTTTTGATTGTGGAGAGAACGATATTCCAAATACAATCACCAGAATTATCAGCAACAGGACATTAGTGCAATGATATGGGTCACCAGGATTGTGTTGGGAGGAAGGGGTTCTCATCACGTAATTCTTGTTTGTAGTTGGTATTTTAACAACTGAAACGCTACTGTAATGAACAAGAAAATGTACTTAAATGCCAAAATTGAGAGAAAACTTAAGAAGGCATACCAGAAAGTAGCTTCATCCACTGTATTGACATAAGATCCCCCAACTATAACTAATCTTGTAGTTGCTCCAGTTAACAACCTCCTTTATAACTGAATTCACACCCTAAAATATCATAATCAGACAAGAACATTCGCCCTCGAATAAGTTAAATTGAAGCTATATTACATTAAATAGACAATGGTATTAACATAAACTGTAATTATGCAAGGAAAAAAGAAACTAACAATCGCATAAAAGTTTTAGGTACGTTAAACAACTAAAATTCCAAGAAAACGGGTGCCTGTGTTTCAATTTTATGTGTACAACTTCAAGAATCAAGAAAATATATGTAGTAAGAGAGAAGCATTACAAAAACGAATAGAACAATGCCACATTAATAAAACTTTATTATGTGCGTGAGAATATAGGCATTTTCAAATCATTAATAACTATATGAGCCGAACCTAGTTCATGAAATAGTAAAATATCATATTTTGCATGGAATCGATGATGTTATAAACAAGTATGTGTTTGTAGAAGAAATAAAAATAGAAAGAAAGAAAGAAAGAGTAGAAGTGGAGTATTTGAGGACCAGCTTCTGGAACGGAGGAAGAAGAATATCTAAAGAACCCAAAAGAGGAAGGAGAGGTGGAGATTGCTGTCCTTTTGTAGGACAATATGCCTCTCATCAATATCCTACTTGCAGCCTTTGTCGCCATTATAATGGAGAAAAAACCAATAAAACTCTATTCAACGAAGAAACTAGAAAGGGGACAAAATAAATAGATGAAAAGTTGGTAGTTCGAAGATAGTTTAAAGGAGCAATGACGTCGAGTTCAACATGTAATGAATAGAATCTTCGTTGTGTTTGTATGAATGTATACAGGGATATATATACAAGAATCAAGCTACACTATAAGGAAGGTTGCTAGACTGGAGAGAAATATAAGGCATGACATATGTACAGACAAAGGGAGCAGATCTCATGAATTTAGCCTAAAGACAAGGAGTTAACATATATGCTTATTACTGACAGAATGTTTCCATAACAGCCCCGCTCAAGTGGACGATAGAACAGGGAGAACTCGGAGCTTGTCTAGGTGATGCTCAAACAGCCGTCGACCCAAAGGTTTCGTTAAGATATCCGCAATTTGATCTGTGCTTGAAATAAAACGAATGAAAAGCTGACATGTTGCTACCAATTCACGCACAAAATGATAGTCTAGTTCGATGTGCTTGGTTCGTGCATGAAAAATGGGATTAGCAGAAAGGTATATTGCACCAAGGTTGTCACACCACATTGTTGATGGAGATGATAAACGAAAACCTAATTCATGAAGCAAAGAGTGCAACCAGCACATATCAGCGGCTGCATTCGCCATTGCCTTGTACTCACTCTCAGTGGAAGATCTTGCGATAGTAGGTTGTTTCTTGGAAGCCCATGATATCAAATTGGAGCCAAGGTTGATGGCATGGCCATTTGTGGACCTGTGATCATCAGGACATCCTGCCCAGTCACTATCAGTGAAACTTTGAAGAGACAGATGCAGACTTTGTCAAAAGGAGACCATAATCGTTGGTATGCTTAAGATAGCGAAGTAGACGTTTAGCAGCCTTTCAATGCTTAGTCGTGGGACAGTGAATAAACTGACATAATTTGTTAACAGAAAATGCCACTTCGGGTCTAGTCATGGTTATATACTGCAGAGCACCAACCACACTGTGATAAAGGTTGGCATCATCTAGTCTTTCCCCAATTTCCTTAGATAAGGGAGGGGTTGTGGCCATGGGTGTTTGACAGGTTTTGTTGTCATCTAATCCAGTCCGAGATATGAGGTCTGAAATGTATTTGGATTGAGAGAGGAGTAGATTGTGTGAGACCTTGGTTAGTTGAATGCCCAAGAAATGGCTAGGAGAGCCCATGTCTCCTACCGGAATGGTAGAGTGCAAGACTTGAACAAAAGTATCAATGGCGCGAATATTTGGCCCAGTAATTAAAATATCATCAACATAGATTAGAACAAATATTTGTTCAGTGTCGCTGCGTTTAATAAATAAAGAAGAATCAGCTCTGGATGAGATAAAGTGTAACATCCTGTCCCCATATTAAGGGTTAGGACCCGAAATTTTCATACATGTGAGCTCAAAGGGATTAAGACAATGTATTTTCTTATTCATGCATCATGTTAGCATATATGCATATAAATATGGAATGTTTTCGTATAAAAAGTGGCACATGCATTCATTAACAATTTCTGGGTATAATTGATATTAAATGTAATTTTATTGAAAATGAGGAGTAGAAAGAGTGATCTCGGTATGAGTTGTGATAAGGAAAGATTTAGAAATAAACTTGGTAGTGATATAGAAAATGTTTACTAAGTATGCTTCTGTCTGTTAGCCATAACTTCTCCTCTAGTTGTCCAAAAGAGATAATTCTTAATTTGGATTAAACTAGAAACATATGGCTACATTTCTTATTAAGACATCGAATTTCAATTCTGTCTCTAAGAATCTCAAAAGTTATCACAAAGTTAAGAATTTGGTGCAGTATGTTGGTGTATGAATGGGAAGTTCGTCTTTGGAACTTAGGGGCAAATTTGGGATTGATATAAATATATTTTGGCAAAGTTTCCTTCTGGAAAGTTTTAGAGCTTTATTTTATCTTTCCAACGGTATATAGTATGAAAAATTTGGATATCAGAGTCAAAAGTTATGATTTTTATAAGTGGATATGTTCTGAAGGGAAGAAAAGCAGACGATAAAAAGTGAAGGGAAGAAAAGCAGACGATAGAAAGTGAAGGGAAAAAAAGCAGAAGATAGAAAGTGAAGGGAAGAAAAGCAGACGATAAAAAGTGAAGGGAAGAAAAGCAGATGATAGAAAGTGAAGGGAAGAAAAGCAGACGATAGAAAGTGAACAGAAGAAAAGCAGACGATAGAAAGTGAATGGAAGAAAAGTGAAAGGAAGAAAAGTGAGACGATACAGATGTTATACGATTGAATTGGCCTTTAAGGTCTCATGAAAGTTATAGATCTAGAAATCCTCTTTCCAATGGTCTAAAAACGAAGTCAATCCAACATTTGTAGCAAAAGTTATGGCATTAGTACTGAGACATGTACATTACAAGTGAGGGCATAAATGTGTTGGAGTATTTTGGCCATAACTTCTTCATTATACCTCCAAATGACCTGATTCCTAAACCATTGGATTCGTAAGACTTTTCTCTACATCTCCACCAAAAATCGAAGCTATCTGAAATGTGTGGAGAGAGATTTAAGTTAAAAGAGTCAGATGGGTACAGTGAGTGTGCTCCTCAATAATATGAACTGGTGTTATCTCATTGAACATACTTCAGTATTTTGATGTTATCTGGACCAGTAGAGGTCCAAATTAGATGATTTTTTATTTGTAGCAAACTAGAGACCTGTAGCTACAAATGGTATGAAGGACTTGGAATCTGATTTAGCTAGGATGTTTAAAAAAATTCATATGAAAGTTATGCATAGTATACTGTTATGGACAAGAATAGTCCAAAATATTTGAAGTGTATCTTCTGAATCACTGAACCAAATGGAGTGTTTTCGGTAGCATTAGAAACTTAAGACAAAGGGAGATATTTTTCGGAAGAAAGTGTTATGTCAAAATGTTCAAGGGTATTTTTGGCAAGAAACATAAGTGTAAAAGAACATAAGCCTATAAGGAAGGATAAAATGGATTTTTTGAACTCATTAAGGGCATAATTGGAAGAAGAAGTATTGTCTTGCTTATAAATAAAGGGAAAACGTGAATGGGAAGATTCTAGAGAAGCAAAATACGTGGATGAGAAAAGAGATAAGAGAGAGAAACATGAAGAAGAAAGAGAGAGAGAAAGAAGAGAAAACAAGCTAAGGTTTTAATTTCCTTTGCCTTCAAGAGAGTTTTTGAAGTTGTTCAAGAAGGGAAAAAGTAAGAGGAAGAAAAGAGCTTCCATTTGAGCTAAATATCTCTTCATTTGGTGAAGACACAAGGTATGATCATTTGAATCTTTTAGATTTTTGGTAAGGATTCTAGTTTATGGAGTTTAGAAAAATGCTTGGGTTTAAATATGTTAGAATCAATTTTAGTAATTTTTGCATTGTGGGATTTTTAAAAAAATGTGGATTCCTATTGAATGAGATTTGGTTTGTTTTAGAAAACCAAGAGAATCCTACCCAAGAACAAGGGGAAAGACAATTGTGACTTAGAGTTTTGCAAGCCAACTAGGTGGGTAATGTATTTATGATTATTGTGTAAATGAGCAATGTGCCTAAATGTGTACATATGTTTAAATTGCTAACCTATGAACGGGAATTGGATATTATGAGATCATATGAGATTAGAATAGAGATGATGAGAAATTGAGTTATGATTTCGAGTAACCAAGTGTTCTTGAAGTGTAAGGTTATGAATAAGCTAGACATATAAAAAGGGTAAAGATTGAAAGGAGCATTTAGATTGATCGTGTACAAATGAAGTGTAAACCTAAGTGCATTTGGACACACATGAATTATGAAATGGGAATGAGCTTAGTATGTGATTTAGACCATATACCCAGGATTGTCATTGAGCATGCCTTGAACGTAGTTCATTTATACAATTATGCATAAATAAATGCTTATACGTGTGCAATTATTGATGAGTGTGAAATGGGTGTTTTGCATAACTCGGTTATGCAGGTCAAGTGTCCACATACAAGTGTTCCAGAATTTGGAAGCAAACGCTATTTTGGAGCGTACTGTGAGTAGACCGAGATGGTCTCATTTCATTGTTTGCTTTGTTTCATTTTGTATAAATTGACTACTGAATGCTTATATGAATGTGATTATTTGTGTTGGATGCTGGAAAAAAGGTCCGATGATTGTGTTATATGTATAAGATAATGAAGTGATTGCTAAATGTTTTCTGAATGTACAGTTGCATGCAAGTGAAAGTGTAAATTCTCAACTACATGTTGAATTCCGGACTACAATCCGATGACAAGTGAATATGACTGAATAAGAGCACGCAAATATGAATGATGCATTCCATTGCATGAATGCATGAAATATAATGGCAGTTGTGACCAGAGTAGCTATCGATTAGAGCTTAAAGCTCAACGTCTGAAAAAGAGCCTCGAGCTCAAAAGTGATTCAGAGCCTTAGGCTCAACGCTTAATGAGCCCTATATAGGACAGTTATCAATGAGCCCGGTATCCACTGGATACGGGACAGTTTAGGCACTCGGTCACAACAAAGTAACAAATGGAAAGTAAGTCTCATGTGCATTGCATATGCATAATATGAATGATTAAGTGTAGTGAATGTACAATAATGTGAAATGTGAAATAAGGTATGATGTGTGACTTATATGTTATGTGATTGGGTGAGCCATCGATGATGGTCGTTCACTGAGTTCACAAAACTCACCCAAAATTTGCAAATATTTTCATGGTCAGAAGAATACCCCGTTAGGCCAACGGAAGTATACTTACAGCATGCAAGTGAAGGATAGAGATCGGGATCAGTTCGCGTCTGCATTACATTTCTTTATTTTGTATTGAATTGTAAATTCCGCATCTTTCTGTATAAAATTGTCTTTCGAATTTATTCAAATGTATTGTACTTGTGAAAGGACCCAATGGTTATTGAAAAATTTTGTTGATGGTTTTGTGTTAAGTGATAATGTTTATACATGAATGTGGGCCCAATTTGAGTTTCTACTTTCGCATATTGTGTTGTGATTAAAAAAATGTACCGATTTTTGAGTGATTGAGTGCTTTAGCACACCACCCTCGCGGGGTATAGACTTGGATATCACCATCGATGTCGAGTTTGGATCATTGCAGGAGTGGGGTGTTACAAGATGTGTAGAGAGTTAAACACTGATTTAATAAGTTGAATTTTCCCTGCAAAAGATAGAAATCTGTTTGCCCAAGAATGGAATCTGCGGTGAATTTTATCTATGAGAGGTGAGCATTCAATGAAAGTGAGTTTTTTTGTGAAGATAGGCAAACCCAGATATAAGATAGGTGGTGAGTTCTCCTTCACGCCTGTGAGAGAAGCAATCTGTGAGGCCATAGTTGATGCTCCTTTAAAGAGAATAAAATGGCTTTTGTCAAGATTGAGCTGCAATCCAGAAACAAATTGGAACTTTTGGAGGGCCTTCATATAACTGTTGATCGACTCCAAATTAGCTCTACAAAAAATAAGTAGGTCATTGACAAAGGACAAGTTAGTAAGCTTGATTTTCTTACACTTTGTATGATACTTAAAGTAGTGGGGGGTGGACTCCTCTTCTAATTTGATTATAGAGTTCAGTATTTCCATACACAAGATGAAGAGGTAGGGAGAGAGGGGGTCTCCCTGTCTTAGCCCTTTCTCAGTTTTGAAGTAAGGTGAGGGACTGACATTCATCAAAATTGAGTAGCTTGCAGTTGTTACACATTTTTTGATCTAGTTGATGTAGATAGGTGGAAGTCCGTAAACCTCCAACATCTTCCACAAAAGGGCCAGCCAATGCTATCAAGGGCTTTATGAAATTCAATTTTGATGGTGCAATTTAGGGTTGAGTTCACTCTTGAATAACCTTTGAGAAGTTCTTACACTATTAGGATATTGTCACCAATTTGTCGATTGCTAATGAAAGCCTCCTGATTTTCACTGATAAGCGGAGATATAATTGTTTTTAATCTTGTTGCAAGGATCTTTTAGATGACTTTGTAGAGATAATTTGTACAAACTATAGGTCTGAAGTCATTAAAGGAGTTAGGAGTTGAAATTTTCAGTATTAATCACAAGAAGGTCTTGCTAATCTCCTTGAGGAGCACCTCTTTGGAAAAAAATTCCTTCACAACATTTTTAACAAATTTACCTTTAATGTCCCGTGTTTTTTGATAAAAGAGCCATTCAGTCCATCGGGGCCAGGGGCTTTTGTGCTCTCCATGCTAAAAATTGCATTGTTAAGTTGTTATTTTGTGCTTATTTTGTATATAAATCTCTTTAATGTGTTGAAATTGTTATTCAAAATTGATGGAATTGTTTCTTAATTTTTCTTAGATGATTTTCAACACTTAAGAGATGAAATTGAATAAAAAAGATGCAAAGGAAATAAAGGTAATCTGAAAATTCCTGATTGGCAGCAAATTCAGTAACTAAGCGTGGGCACATGCAAGGATAAAAATTATTTACAAGATCTGTTTTTAAATGCAAATCGAATTCACTTAAGATTTTTATGATTTTGAGAATCAGATTGCATCCTTATTGATAGGGATCGACCACCTGAATCTGGGGGAAGATTATCTGCAAAAGATTATGGAGAAAAGGAGGAGATCGAAAGAGATAAAAGGGAATTTGCCTTACTACTCACGCAGACCCATTTTAGGGGATAGTTTTTACAATTCTATAGTTTTTCTTCTTGCTTTTCGATAGACATAGTTAGATCTTTCATTTTCTGCAGTATTTCTCTAGGAGTTTTCGAATTTTCTAGGAAAGGCTAGGATGGAGACTTTACATTTGGCTATTTCTTTGTTAATTTTTACTTTGTTATGAGTAGTTAAATCCCTTTTCTTGGTTGAGGGAAACCATTTTATCATCAATTATGTGTGAGATGTTCCAATAAAGTTTATTTTGTTGATAACTATTGAGTGCCTTCCGAATTGCTTTTTATGATTGAATTGGTTGATTTATAGGATGCGCAACTAGGAATTGATTCATTTAATAGCCAGATTAGTGAAATATGACGTTCAGTTTTGCTAATCACATGTGGCAATTAGGATTACCATCTTTACGTTAGAGTTGGAAATTCTAAGAAGAAACTCATCTTGATTAAATGTATGTTGTACATGTGTTGTCTTGTTCATTGGTTTCTTAGTTCTTAAAGCTATTACTCAATTGAACTTACGATCGTATCTAAGTTGTTGATTAATAAAAATACCTAGAATACATGTTTCTATTCATTTACACTTAAGAGAAAACATCAACCAATGAATGTTTATTGATGAACTAAATTTTATGTCAATGATCCATTTTAGTATGATAAAATCGATGACCCAAAACCAAGGTTTGTTATTAAATTTTCAGATCCAATTTATTTTATTTTATTTTTATCATCTTTTTCTAAAATTTTCGTGAATTGAAACCCGCCCCCCTTTCGTTACTTTATTTTAGTTTTGAACTCGTACAATCTTTTCCATTAAAATTTCTCGTGGGAACGATACCTACTTTTCACTACTACATTATTTTGTATTGATGGAAGTTGGTTTTTTTAATTTGGTTACAGGCGACAACAGTACCACTTGCTTATCTTATTTTTTATGTGGTTAAACAATTATAATCCTTTTCTCCAATTTTCTCAGTTCTCTTCTCTTACAAATTTAGGAGAAACTCCTCTTCTTCAGCATTAAGTTATCGATAGTTCAAACATCGTTCATAAACTTATGGAGTTCAAAACAAGTAATTAATCTAAGCCTCAACCAACGGTTTTTTTCACTTAAGAGTAGATGAACCTCAATCATATAAAATTATGTTAAGTTCAACATTAGCCTTACCTAACGTTTTATACGCCCTGGGTAAAATAAAAAAAGATCCTCAATAAATCGACAATGTATAAATATGTAAACCTTAAAAGCATATTTTTAGTATTAAAGAGGCTACCTTAAGCCCTTTATTGTGAGACAATCGAAGAATCTAATGAGTTGCATCAATTCTTAACATTAAGATTTAGAAAACAACTAAAAAGAAAGAAAATTCCATTCTTCCCTCAAATAGATAATGAGCAGATGGATGACTCTATCATATGGTCCCCAGATTCAAGTGGTAAGTTCTCTAATAAATCTTGTCATCAGATCCTTACAAGGGGATTACTTGAAGCACCTTGGTCTTCTCTTCTACGAAAAATGTCCATTCTTCCTAAAGCCATTTTTATCTCTTTGCTTCCGATTAAAAATAGACTCAAGACTAAGAGTCAATGACATGACACTGTGGATACAACTTGTGGTTTATGTAAAATGGAAGTCGATGATAGAGATCTTCTCTTTTTTCTTTGCAGATATTCGAAAGTTGTCTAGAGTAGGATATTGCACATGATACCAAGTAATGGATATCCTTATACTTGGGAACAGTCATTGGCCTAGGCCATCCGTAACTTCAATAAAGGTATGCCTAATTCGGTTCTTTATAAGGTTGCATTTGCCACTACCATCTATTCCCTTTAGAAGGAACATAACTCTAGTAGATTTACCAACCTTGAAGAGGATAAATATCAGCTTGCAAATAAGATCATTAGCTGAATCAAAGGAACCTTAACTGCAAAAAATTTACAGTTCGCTCTCTCCCCAGATATGAAACGTAGATGGAATCTGTAACGCAAATTATCATACTTTAATTAATCGCTAATTTCCGTTTTGCAATATATTAAATTTTAAAATGTTTACCTTGAACTCACTGTAATGTTATAGTAGTTTTGACTATTGATAATATACCATATTTATTTTTCAAAAAAGAAGAGAAGAAAATCAAATGCAAAAATTTGTAAAGAAAAAAAAAGCAAACTAAGACGATTTGTCTCATTTTACTCTTTATGAGTGTCAAAAGTGAGTTAAGCCCTATTTTGACTCATTTTACTCTTTATGAGAGTCAAAAGTGGACCATATTTTGTTCTTTATGAGAGTGGATCATAAGTAAGTACCCTTTGTGCTCTTACCTAAGGCTAGACCTAGTTCAACATTTAGGAGAGGAAACAAGTTAAATTTCAATTTGAATTTGGGGATTAAAGATTTTTTATATTTCAATTTTACAAATTGAGGATAAATGAAAAATGGGGATCGGGTGATTGAAATAAAAAAGATAAGTATTTTAGGTAAGGGTTATTATTGTTTTTTTACTATATAACAGACTTTTTCTAATTTTAATATGTAGTATTTTCCTCTTAGTTATTTAACTTAAACATTTCCTTACTTAACCTGTATATTTCTTTGTAATGACTTGTTTGATTTATTTATTTACTTCTCTTCTTTCTTGTTGGTGTATTTATTTACTTATTTTATCTTTTATTTTTATTCTTTACCATGTTCTATATTTATTATATTATTTATGCTATTACTTATTTGTATATTTTTATTTATACGTATTTTTATTTTTATTATTTATTTATTTATTTATTTATTTATTTATTTATTTATTTATTATTATTATTATTATTATTATTATTTTTACATTCAATTAATTCATTAATGATAAGTGAATGTGTTTTACATAAAATGAATTATTTTTGTTGTATAAATTTGTTTTATGTAAAATAACAATAATAATAATATATTTTGTTTTCATAACAATTGGTTATGTTAATTGATTTGACACATGATATGTATCTATGTGAATATATATTTGGAATATGTTTCATGTGAATAATTATAAATTATAAAACTTTCTAATTTATGTCATAAGTGATGATTATGAGCTTAGCAAAATTTTCGATCTTACGATATGGATGGTGATTTTTTTTATAATCTTATTATTCGTATATGTGCCCTAATGTCCTTGTTTATATATATATGTATATATATATACATCAAGATATGGCAACGAAAAGTATGGTTGGTGATTTGTCCACCACTGAGAAGCTGGATGGCACTAATTATGACATCTAGCATAGGAA
>JANVCL010000001.1:26876829-26890553 GCA_026546855.1 Erythroxylum incrassatum
GTCCAGTCCAAGTACTGGAAGAAGAAGCTCCTGGTTGAAGAGAAGAAAGGCACTCTCATCAACTAATTAGATTCTACGGTGAACTATCAAGTTCTGCAGATTTATATTCTCCTTCTGGAAATTCCGGTTGCAATTCAGATCGTTATCTCAGCTTACTCAACAATCGCAGTACAATACGGAATCCGTAATTTAAAACCTTACAACCTAACTAGCCATTTGCTCTCTGCTATTTGTAAATGGCTTCCCTTTTCTAGCTTCTTCCCTGTCTTTTGTTTGCTAAAGTTTCAAGTTAGTTGCATATCAAGGTCCTTTTTTTCAATATTTTAAAAATCAAAATAAAAATTATACGGATGAGACAATAACTTTAAGATTTAAAAGGTAGGATGATATTAAACCATTAGTTAAAGATTAAATAAATTTGACGAGTTTAAAATAAAATTAAAAAAATTCTTTATTTATAAAAGATTTTAAAGTCTAATTGAAAAAAGATATTGTAAAACTAAAATTAATTGATTTGTTTTAGTTTATAAAAATTTATTAATTTATAATTAATTAATTAATTAATTAATTGTTAACAGCAAGAGTTAGAAGTAAATCAAATTGGATTGAATCAAAGGATTAACATATTCAAAATTTTTACAATTGAACTTATTAGTTTTGATGTCCTGAATTTTACATGAATGAGGTGTAAAGATTAGTCGGCATGGATAAGAGCTAGTAAGTTTGCTGTTAAAATTAAGTTAACAGCAAAAATAGGTACAAAAAGCACATTAGTAAGAGTAATGGAAGAAATATTGACTGCTCCAATGTATGCGATAGAAAAAAAATTTCCATTTGATAATCTGACATTCAAGGAATCGACAGTTTTGTAGGTTGAAAAGTAATCTAAGGAACAAATAATTTGGTCAGTGGTGCCAGAATCGAGGATCCATGTGGATGATCATAAACTAGAAAGTATGTGAGGTTTGGATATACCTTTTTGATCAATCGAAAGTGTATTGATCTGGGGTGTGCTTACTGATGTTTTTCCTTTTGTATCTCCCTCTTTGTGTAGAATCTGCATCAGTTATGAGTACTGCTCCGAAGTTAGGCTGTAGTTTATATTCTCTAGTCTCAATTTTTTAGAGACTGAAGAACTTTCAACATCCGGGGTGAGACAGTCTTGGTAAGTTTCAACTCGATTGATTGTCTTGAATCTGTTCTGGTTATTGTCTCTGCTTGAATAAAATTGTCTGACATTTGAAAGATTTGGGGAGAAATCATGTTTTTTATAGTATTTATTTTCAACATGACCAATGTTCCCGCAAAATGTGCAAATGGGCCTCCTATTCAACTAATAATTCTTTTTGGTGTCGATTTTGTTAAAAAAAAGCTTGTGGTTTAATGATAGTGAGGATAAGGTCTGTTGGGTATTTAGCTGTCTTTCATGTTGTGCAACCCTAGCAAAGGCTTTTTTAATGTTAGGTAATGGTTCTATAAGCATAATGTGAGACTTAACAGTAGTATAAGAATCATTTAACCCCTTTAGAAATCTGATAACACAATCACCTTCTTGATAATTTTTTAAAGTAGTTAAAACATCACAATTGCATTGAGGTTCACACTTGCATTTAAGCAAAGGTCTTAGGTTGAACAGTTCATCCCATAACATTTTAAGATGTGTGTAATAATCAGACACTAAGAGATTACCTTGCTTGTTGCTATATATTTCTTGTAAGTCGGATATTCTAAAGGAATCTATTTGTGAAAAATCTTCCTTCCAAATCTTTCCAAACTTCAACTACAGGGTCAAACTAGTTTACACTTTGTGCGATTGAATCTTTTACTGATCGTAGTAGCTATGACAAGACCATTGTATTACATCTTTCCCAATACATGAATAGAGGATCTTCTCTTTGTAGTGTCGTGATGGTTCCATCAATAAATCTATGTTTGTGTTTTGACAGCAGGGCCATCCAGATAGATCTTACCCATGAATGATAGTTGGTACCTGTCAAGAGAGAAGAGACAAGGACTAAGGATGAATTTTCATTTGGATGAAAATAAAAAGGATTGGTTGGGTGATCTTCTGCTCGAATCGCATTTTGGGGTTGTGTTTGATGATGTGTTTGATTAGCAACATAGGCATACGAAGGACCAACAACTCCTAACATGAGGATGATGAAAGAAACAACAAATAGTAAAGAAAAGAAAAGATGGAGCCAGCAGAGAGAAGAATATCGAGCTTATTCAATGCTCTAATACCATGACAAAAGATGTAATAAAGAAGAATAACTTTTGGCTTACGTTTTATTGCATGAACCCAACCTTTATATAGGCTGGTTTGTTTACAATATGTTATAACAGATCATATGAGTGTAACAGAAAAGATACCCTGCTAAATGCAAAAAAAGAAATAAAAGTGGGTCAAAATAACATAGTAGGACTGAAATAAATGGACCGGATTACTAGCCCACTGTACCAAGCCTGATAGCTTAGGCATCTGATCCTAGCTTAAGCATCTGATCCAATTAACTGACCCATATGTGTTTTAGCTTCTAGGTTTTTTTTCCTCCTCACTTCGTTTCTCTTCACAATTATATCTGGTTTCAGAGTTCCAAGACTGACGGGGTTTGGTCCCCTAGAAGAGAAAAATCCCAGCTGTGGTGCTGGTTTAATTCCAAACCAGTGTCAATATCATGTCCCAGATCTTCACTTTTGGCTCAGTACTGATTCCTGACAAGTGTTTGATGAGCGAAGTTCCATAGGTAGAAAGGTAAGAAAATAGTTGGAATCAGATAACTGATCGGAGCTATTTGTAATTCATCTGTAATTAATATTGCAGCTAATGCACCCTTCCTTGTTGAATTATGTTGTTTTATGCGGCCTGCTATATTGAAGTTGTGGAAGTCTTAGCCATATCAGTCAAGGTGAAGAGGAAAGGAAGGTTGAAGAAGAAGCTGGAGGTTCCCAAGTTTCCAAGGAAACTAGAGATAATGATCTTAGGAATAATTCAGAAGTGCATGGATCAAAGAAAAAGATTCGGATAATTGAAGGTAAAAAAAAAAAGAATGAAGAAAAAGCTGAAACAAGTTACAGTGGAGACCTCAAGGATGATGAACCAGAACATGAGAAGCAAATGCAGAAGTGGGAATTTTCAAATCAGTTGAAGGAAGATAACCTGAAGCAGAATCCAATGGTTTAAATGAAGCTATGAAGAAATTTTAAAAAATCAATGAAACAGAAGAATTGAGGACATAATGTCCATCATCATCAGAATTAATCAATGTTTGTTCAGTTCGTACTCGATGCATACATTTTTTATCCCTGCGCATTTTTTCTCTGCAGCCTTCAATACCGTTAGCTGTCATTGTGCGTCAGATTCTGTTATGCATTAGACAGTAATATTTCCTTTGTTGTTTTTAACGAATGAGAACAAGAAACAAGTCAAAATCTTGTTCCTCGTATCAAATGTTTATTGAATTTTTTTAATATAGGCAAAGTATAAAGTTCACTATTAAAAATTGAGCTTGGGTCAACCATTGTCCAAGCAACTAGAACTAATTGTTTGGATAATTAACTCTTACCACTTATAAATCCTTTAACATTTTTATGTCTAGGCAATATGGGATACTCTAATAATGTTTATTTTATTTTCAGCCATTGATTTAATGTGACTGAAAAAAGCTTTGTAAGAGCTGATATAAATCTTCTTCTTCTTCTCGTATCAGATATATAGTGAAATACAAACTTGATTTTCATCTTGTGATTTATCGCGAGTTGATGTTTTGAAGTTGAATTGTTGATGGTGTTGCACCGAATATAAAACAAAACAGACATTGGTTCTGAAAAATCATATACGAGTGACAACTGAAGTTTTCAATCAATAGCCAAACATTAACCAAACACCTAAACCTTTGAGAGAAAGCACTATGTTACAAAATTCCAGGACAGCAATCAGGTAAACAACAAATCCGGATGTCTTTCCACTCTAAACTTTCTACATTCTTGAAAGAGAAGTAGACGGTTCAGTAATTGTTTGAAGAAAAGCTTCAACGAGCAAAACTCTCGATTTTGTGGTTAAAGCGAAGGAGGTGTGATCTTCAACCTACGAGAGTGGTGTCAGAGTTGTAAGGGTCACATAACCTGGATTGAATCGAAACCATGACAAGTACGAGTATTCCTGTGATGAACTTGCAAAAAAGTACAGGCGAATAATATTTTTCTTTTTTCAAAAAATATACTCGCTGCGCCAACACCAACACCAGCCACATGGTTTCCTGCAGCTATGGAAGGTGTGTGTGTGCCATGGCCTTCAAAATATCTTGCCTAGTCATAATCTGTTAACGAAGAAGAAAAAACTCATATTTAAAAAACTGAACCCTGAAAATGGTTAATTAAAAATTTGCAGATTAAAAGTTTAATCGATATTAAACTGCTATAAAATTGATTTATAATTAATAAAAATTAAAAATTATATTGAAAGTAAAATATAGTATAAAATAAAATCCTTTATTAAAATAAAAATGCATTAATAATGTTTATTAATATGTCATAAAATAATAATAAATCTAATAATTTAAATTAAGAATAAACATAACATAACAGTTAAAATAAAAACAAAAATAAAATAATATTTTAATAGTATCATTTACTTAAAGATTAATAAAAGTTGAAATATGTTTAAAGAAAGTAAATTAAAAAAACTCTAACTTTATTTTAATTTTTTAAATATCCTATAAACGTAATTATTTATAGTTTAAATATTATATTTTAACATATTTTTAAATTATCTTAAGCAAATTTACTTATATATATTAATTAATAATTCAATTTATTAAACAAATTTATAAAATTATTATTATTTTAACAATAATAATTTATAATTTTTTATTTAAGTATAAAGAGATAAATAAAGAACCTAAATTTTAATAAATACAATTTATTAGTGAGATTAAATAAATAAAAATAGTAATGTATTTTTAAAATAATTTTAATTAAAATATAAAGAGATAAATAAAATATAATTTATTAATTAAATTGTATAAAAAATGAAAAAAGTGAAAACTTTTGCTCTAAATGAAAAGAACTTCAATTAATGCAATCTGTGCATTGTGAAGCACATTGCACTCGGAAGCATTAATTGCATTCTAAAGCAATTAATGTAATTTCGTAATAAGTTGGTGTGCAAAATTTGTTGGTGGAATCCACATTTTGACATTTTTCAAACTACTTTACAATTCTTTCAAGAATCGGCCGATTTTTGAGTCGGTTTTTTAAGAAAATCATTCGTTTTATTACTTAATTGGCCGATTTTTTCTTATAAGAGATTATTAACTTGAGCCAAATTGAAAATTAGGTCGATTCATATTTATTCTTGTTGAACCGATGGTCCGATCTGGTTTTAAAAATATTGGAACAAACAAGAAGTAAAGTGAGAGGGACACAATAGGGATTTCACAAAGGGCTATAATAGAAATTTACTAATGCTAGTTGGATTGTACAATTATGTTATAATAGAATAAATCTCAACCCTATATTTTATTCTGTACTTATTGACAAATGTATAACCCTCAAGGGGTGTGGCTCGATGGATAAAAGCGGAGCTTGGTTTCGATTAGGTTCCAGGTTTGATTCCATGCTAGCCTCTCTTGTAAGAGCCTGAGACAGCTGGGGAAGCAATAAATGTATAAATGTACATATGAGCAAATAACAAATAAGCACATAATTTCTACAAATATATTTCTTACATGATATCATAGCTATCTTTGACCAACGTCCGTAATGGAGGAAAACTTTGGATTATCAACGATCACTTTAAATGATACACCATCATCCTCTCTTGATTTTTCAGCCATAGCAAAGACCCTAAACTTCAATCCTCCCATCCAACTAAACTTTGGATTATCAACGATCACTCTAAATGGTACACCATCATCCTCTCTTGATTTTTCAGTCATAGCAAAGACCCTAAACTTCAATCTTTCCATCCAGCTAAACTTTGTAAATTGGAGAGCCCAAACCTTGCAGCCATAAGAGCTCTTGAGTTTGAAAACTTTATCAACAAAGCACCTCCTCCTCAGTTCATCAATGCAAACACAAACTAAGTCACTTAAAATTTAGATTACAAAGCATGGTGAAGAACAGATCAACTACTGTTATGCTGGTGTTTTCAACTATCGGGAAGAGGTAATAGGACAGGTAAACGATTCCAATTCATCCTACCAAGTTTGACAAGTTTTTTAGAATCTTTATGCTCAAACATTCATAGTTAGAGTTCTTCAACTAGAGTATCAACTTTCAATAATTAAAAAAGGTACACACACTATATCAGAATATATGCAGAAAGTTAAAACCATAGGATACTCGGTGCAAGTAGCAAGACATGCAATTACCAAGTCTAAACTAATATTAAGTGCTCTAAATGGCCTTGGTCATGAATATAATCTTATTGTGGTTTATCTAACACATTATATGAAAAATTCAAGTCTACAAGAAGAGCAATACTCTCTTATAATGCATAAAACAAGAATAGAGCAGTTGAACACAATTAATCAAGAAGATATCTCGTCACCGACTACAAACTCCACTTTAAAGGACACAATTAAAGGTTCATCCTGAATGCAACAAGTATGGGACTTGATACCACATGGTTGTGTTGATCACTCCATTTAAGGAAAGCATAGCTTTTGTCAGAAGTCAATCTCTTCCTTTCTATTTCCAAGTTCAACGTGTAACTTCGCTTTTGAAACTTTCTGCCAAATGATAAAGTCTTAGGTTCCACCGTGATCTTTGTCCCAGTTGGAACATGCTCAATGGTTGATCGGTAAATGGAGTCGCCATCTCCAACATTCGTCACAGTCCTGGTATATTTCTTCACTATGTGAGAGCCACTTGAATTGGTCAGAACCGCCATGAAAGAAGGATAGTTAAGCTGGGATTGGTTGCTGCAACTCCAATGGCTTTTTCTGATGAGTGCTCGAATCTGCTTCTCGGTATATCCCAGGCCACATATAAACTCTACGTAACCTTGGAAATCAATATCATAGATGAGCCCAGGATCGATGGCTTTGTTAGGGTCGACATGTCCGAAGCCAAAATCTAAGGGTGTGGCTGCTTCGCCGGTCTTCATGTCTTTTATTATCGAACCTGTGTTATCTGTGACATAAGCGGTGGTCATCAGGGCTGATCGGATTGCCGATGGACTCCATTCAGGATGAACATTTTTTATTAGAGCTCCAATCCCGGCAACATGAGGAGCAGCCATTGATGTACCTGATTCAAAAGCATAATCTGTCACATAATCATATGATCCTAACTTCATGTACGGCTTGTTAGGTGTGTAAGCCGCAAGAATATCAACTCCAGGAGCTATTATATCTGGTTTCAGAGTTCCAAGACTGACGGGGTTTGGGCCCCTGGAAGAGAAAAATCCCAACTGTGGTGCTGGTTTAGTTCCAAACTTGGTGGCTATCATGTCCCAGCTCTTCACTTTAGGTTCAGTACTGAGTCCTGACAAGTGTTTGATGAGCGAAGTTCCATAGGTAGAAGGTAAGAAAATGGTCGGCATCGGATAACTAATCGGAGCTATTAATAACTCATCAGCAATCATTATTGCAGCTAATGCACCCTTCCTTGAAACTTCTATCCATTGATCTGCGATCTGAACTGTGTCGGTTTGATCACAAACAACAACTTTTCCGGCGATTTGACTGCTATCAAGCGCACCAGGAGCACAGATTGATTTGTTTGAGTGACCTTTACCATGATAAAGTGAAGTGTTAGTGATCCTGACGTTTTGCAGGTAGTAAGATTGAGCTTCAACCTCAAAACCACTTTCTAGTTTCAAGGTAGACGTGAAAGTTCGATCAATGGTTGAAGCTCCAACTGTTGTAATCCATTCCGCTGCATCTTGCACCGTGCCGTACTCACCGTCGTTACTAGCAGAACATGAAACGAAGATCCCTTTTTCCACAGCTGAAAGAGCTCCAATCGCGATAACATCTTTGTAATAATGCATCTGACCGAAACCAAGAGACATGGACAAGATATCGACTCCATCGGCGATTGCTTGGTCGATGGCTGCAAGAACATCAGGAGTTCCTGCAAGATTGTCCATGTCGGTCTTGAACAAGCCTTTGTACATGGCGATATGTGCTCGAGGTGCTACTCCTCTCGCTATGCCTCTTGCTTGTCCAAAGCAATTTGCTCCAGCCACATGGTTCCCTGCAGCTGTGGAAGCGGTGTGCGTGCCATGGCCTTCAAAGTCTCTCGCCGAGTCATAATCTTCCTCAGGTGGAGGAATCTTCAGGCCAGCTGCTCTTAACGCCTTGCTAAAAGATCGAGCTCCGATGAGCTTCTTGTTGCAGTTGGAAGAGCTAAACTGTGTGCCATTCTCACACTTCCCCTTCCATTTCTTTGGAACTTGTGGCATGCCCTTGTCACTGAAACTCTCACTTTCCGGCCAAATCCCAGAGTCGACGACTCCTATGATCACCCCATCTCCATACGAGGAACTAGGCCATAACCCGAACTGGTGATTCAGTCCAAGAAAGTGGGAACTTCGTGTGGTATGAGCCTTGCCAAATGACGCCTTATAAGTGGCAAGATGAGCAGGGGAGTTCTCAATCTCAGATAGCTGAGACTCTGTGAGCCTGGCACTGAAGGCATTACTGTACGAATACAGCAGCCTTTCTGGGTCATCAACTGGTTTTGACAAAGATTTAAGGATAGACCAGTGCCATGAATCGTGTGTCGAGAATCTAATTGGATGATATACGTCTGAAGTTGTTGTTATAATCCTGCATTGATGATTCCTGCTAATGGTAAGAGAAACATCCATGGAAGCAACTGATAGGAAATGTAATTGGAGGAACTCATCCCGATTCGTTAGGTAGAAGAAGATGGTTGAAGTGGGTGTTCCGCATTAGCCGTTTATAACAGGAAAAAAGGCAGATGAATAAACCTTAAAACAATTTTTAAAGATAATTTTTAAAATTTTTTTAAAAGATTTAGATTAATAATTTACTGTTCAACTTTATGATGATTTTAAAAGACTGACTTTTAAAATCATTTTCTACATTTAAAATTAAATACATTGAGATTTCATTTATTTTGACAAAATGGACAGACGAAGGAAGGAGAAACTTTAGTGGTATCAAATGATTTTAAAATTAAATTTTGATCGAGTCTCGCTGACATTGTTAATAGCATCGGGATTGACTTCGAACTTAATTTTATATTTGAATCTAATGTGAATTTTGATTGTATTTAAAATTTTGGGTTTGAGGCCAAATTCAAAATAAATATTTTTAATTTTAAAAAATAATTTAAGTTTACTCAAAAACGACATTGTTTATGTTAAAAATTTTAGTCTTTGAATCGAGTTAATTTAAGTAAAATTTAAGAATTGAGTTATAATATTGTCAATGTCGTTCGGACATCACAAGGGACGTTATGCCAATTTCGACCAAGTCTTTCCTTTTCAGTCTCATTTCATATTAACAATTGTTTGATTTATTCAACGAGTTTATTTTGGTTAAGACAGTCCTATTAGCTTCATCTACAACGTTATTTGATTTTCTATAATATCAGAACTAACGACATATGACAGCAATCCAACTTAACATATACAGTTTGGTTTCCATCCCATGCATCATAGTAACAGCGACCCAACGCTCTATACAATTCGTTTAACTAAGTTCGATCTCATGTATCGCTGAATTGCCAGCGATCAGCGAACCTCTGACTTTCCGAACAAACACAATCTCGACTGTGACTTAGCTAAAGAGCTAGATTAAAAATATAAAAACCAAACATCTATCAGATCACACAATTTAAGAAAATTTTAATCACATTTTATTAATCTTAGTGGGCTGACGTGATGATATTATACCGAGTTCTCATTCTTTGGGAAGTAATTAATAGGGAATTACAAAATTAGCAGCCGGCTTAGAAACTAATTGCGAGATTAAATTATATCAAGGATCAGATAATATTTATCAGAATATTTAGTTTAAGAATTTTAATTTTGTTCTAGGCATTATTATAAATTCGGAATCATTAGTCAAACGTAGATTAGACTTTAAAATAAGGATGGTTCATTTAAATATATATCTTGTTTTTATCCCATTTTGAAAAGCATAAATTAACTTGATATATCGTCAATGTCGTTCGGACATCTGTTGTAAAAATCAATCAGATCAGAGCAGATTTGCAACTAAATAGAACTGAAGGAATAGTAATAAACAGATAGATTTTACGTAAAAAATCCCTAAATTAGGATAAACAACTACGAGTTAAAAAAAGAAATTTTACTGTAAAATTTAAGATTACAACCTCTCTATTTTACAAAGAGAAACACTCTCTTACTAAATAGGAAAAACACACTTTAAACTTTTGTGGAGATTTAGTAGAAGAAGAGATTTCTGGGATGATTTGCTGGAAATGGGTGAGATGGCTAGTTATGTGGCCAGCTATCCTTGACTATTATTTATTTATTTCAACTTTGGTAGGCACCGTTTGATAATTCTCTCACTTGAAGATTTGATTGAGAGTTAATTAGATCTTCACACTATTCTTTCTACCTTATCGCTTCATGTTGCTTACGTCTCTGTCAGGCCACACGAGGATCGACACCATATAAACTTATCATCATTAATTGCTTTTGTTATAAAATTTGTCAGGTTATCCATTGTATGAATTTTTTGCATATCCACCATTACTTCTTCTGCTTTCTCATGAATAAAATGATATTGAATTCGAATGTGCTTTGTCTTTGAATGAAATGCTGAGTTCCTTGCAAGATGCAAAGCACTTTGGTTATCACAAAACAAAATTTGTTCTCTTGTTTGCATTCGAGTTCTTCCAACGTCAACTTCAACTACATTACTTCTTTACTAGCTTGTGTAGCTGTTATATATTCTACTTCCGTTGTTGACATAGACACAATTGACTTCAGTTTTAAAACCTAGCTCACAACTCCTTTAGCTAGTGTAAACATATATCCTGTAGTGGATTTACTTTTATCAAGATCACCTGCATAATCAGCATCAACATATCATTTGACAGTAAAACATGATCATCTACAATATTGATTTCCAAGGTTACGTAAGGATTATATGTAGCCTGGGATACACCGAGAAGCAGATTCGAGTAGTCAACAGGAAAAGCCATTGGAATTGCAGCAACCAATCCCAGCTTAACTATCCTTCTTTCATGGCGGTTTGGACCAATTCAAGTAGTTCTTACATAGGGAAGAAATATACCAGGACTGTGACGAATGTTGGAGGTGGGGACTCCGTTTACCGATCAACCATCGAGCATGTTCCGACTGGGACAAAGGTCACGGTGGAGCCTAAGACTTTATCATTTAGCAGAAAGTTTCAGAAGCGAAATTACACAATGAACTTGGAAATTGAAAGGAAGAGATTGACTTCAGACAAAAGCTATGATTTCATTAATTGGAGTAATCAACACAATCATGTGGTATCAAGTCTCGTACTTGTCGCAGAAATGGACGACTCAGAAATTTCAGAAGAAGATAAGATGCTATGTGGAGATTAGTTTAATGATAAGCTTGTTGATAAGTTTTAATTACTAATAAAGGAAATTTTATTTAAAAAATATATTACTTAAATTATTAATTATCAAATTAATAATTTCTAATTATTTTTATTATACTATAAAACTCGTGAACACATATAAAGAAAAACCAGGTATAGCTACTGGTGATGCTGTAGCCTGCAACTAAATGCAAAAGAAATCACTTCCGTTAATACAATTTAATGTAATAGTGGCAAATAGATATCATTCCTATGAGAAATTTTTAACGGTAAAAGTTAGCGAGTTTAAAACTAAAACAAAGTAACGAAATGGGGTGGTGGTGGTTTTGGTTCACGACAATTTAAGGACACATATAAGAAAAATCATAAATAAAAAGAAATACTTGGATATGAAAATACAATGGAAAACACCTTGGTTTTGGTTTACCGATGTTATCGCGCTAGTATGGATCCTCGACATAAAATTGCAATCATTAACAAATATTCATTCGGAATATTTTCTCTTAAGAGTAATGATTAAAAGCATGTATCCTAGCATTCTTATTAAACAACAACCTAGATACGATTGTAGATTTAATTGAATAATAGCTTTTCGAATCAAGAACCAATGAGCAAGCGAAATACATGTACGACATGCAATCAATCAAGCGAATATCTCCTTAGAATTTTCCAACTCTAACATAGAGAAGACAATCTTAATCGCTACTTGTAATTAGCGAAACTGAACGTCATATTTTGTTAATCTAGCGGTTGAACACATTAATCTCTAGTTGCACACCTAGAAACTAATGAATTCAATTAGAAAGAGTGGACAGGAAGATATTCAATGTTTGTTAATAGTATAAACTTTATTCAAAACATCTCACACTACTAGCGGATAACACAGATCCCCTCAACCAAGACAAAAAGTTTAGCTACTCATACTAAAATCGAAAACGAAAGAAATAACAAAGCGTAAAGTCTCCATTCCTGGTTCTTTACTGAAAAACACGAAAATACTAAAGGAAGAAGTGCAGAAAAACGTAAAAATTGGAAAAGAAAAGATGCAGAAACGAAAATCTATCCTAAACCTAGCCTAGCTTGCGTGAACAATGAATCTCTCCCTTTTTATGCTTGTTTTTTCCCTTATCTTTCCTTGATTCTCTTCAAATAATGTATTCCCCAATTTCAGGTGGTCAATCCCGTTAAAAGATGGCAATATAATCTTTAAAGATTATAAGAATCTCAAATTGGACTTTTGAAAATTGATTTGCAGATTTATTCCATCCTTAGGCCTGCCCACCCTTAGTCATTGAATTGTTGTCAAATTTGGAATTTCGGATCTTCTTCATTCTTTTGTATATTTTTTATTTAATTTCATCTCTAAGGTGTTGAAAATCATCTGTAAACAATTATAATATAATTCTGTTAATTTCAGATAATAATTTTAACACATTAAAGATAATTAAGTATAAAATAAGTGCAAATTGATGACTTAATAAATTCCTCCACACTGAACCTTTGCTCATCCTTGAGTTAACATGTCAAACCACTACACTTAGTCAATTCATCCTTCATAAGATCAAGGGCATACAATCCATTAACTTGAGCTAGTAAGACTTAAGTTGCAACACATATCATAATCGCTTTTCACCAATGTAAATAAACGAAGTCAAAATAAGACATCTTTGTTTAAAAGCAAACATGAAATCAAAATGAATTCTTCTCACAGATTTCGCTCTTACACTCAAGTGTTTGAGGGCAAAGTGTTTCTCTCAAATCTCTCTCTAACATGTTGCATTACTATAGGCTTGCAATTTTATCAGTTATCATTCATTCAGATCATATGAGCTAATAGATCATAAGAACTTTATTTATGGTTGTAATGGGGCTAGGTTCACAGGTAAGGTAAAATGGCAAAAGGTTAATCACAAGCATTCACAAAGCATCAAGTAAAAGCGACACTCATTCAAATTTTGAGATAACAATACAACGGGTTACAACTACTCATACTAACTCATGTTACTATGCTTTATTCTTTCTTTTCTTTTCTTTTTCTGATTTTTTTCGTTCTTTCTTTCTTTTTTTTTCCTTTCCTTTTCTTTTCTTTTTTCTTTCTTTTTCTCTTTTTTCTTTTTTTAATCAAATAACGTTAAGAAAAAGGGAAAACAATAAAAAAGAGAAAATAATAAACACATGAGT
>JANVCL010000001.1:26999315-27015566 GCA_026546855.1 Erythroxylum incrassatum
GTCCAGTCCAAGTACTGGAAGAAGAAGCTCCTGGTTGAAGAGAAGAAAGGCACTCTCATCAACTAATTAGATTCTACAGTGAACTATCAAGTTCTGCAGATTTATATTCTCCTGCTGGAAATTCCGGTTGCAATTCAGATCGTTATCGCAATTTACTCAACTATCGCAGTATAATACGCAATCCGTAATTTAAAACCTTACAACCTAACTAGCCATTTGCTCTCTGCTATTTGTCAATGGCTTCTCTTTTCTAACTTCTTCCCTGTCTTGTGTTTGCTAATGTTTCATGTTAGTGGCATATCAAGGTTTTTTTTTCAATATTTTAAAAATAAAAATAAAAATTATACGAGTGAGTCATTAATTTTAAGATTTAAAAGGTAGGACGGATATTAAACCATTAATTAAAGATTAAATAAAATTATAGAGTTTAAAATATAATTTAAAAAATTTCTTTAATTATAAAAAATTTAATGTCTAATTAAAAAAGATATTGTAAAACTAAAATTAATTGATTTATTTTAGTTTATAAAAATTTATTAATTTACAAAAAATTTGACTAATTAATTAATAAATTAATCAATTTTTATCAGATAGAAGTAAATCAAATTAAATTGAATCAAAGGATTAACATTTTCACAATTTTTACAATTGAATCGATTAGTTAAATTTGTTAATCATATCTTTTTTAGGCCAAAGTTAAATATATAAAAAATTAATATATCTTTTAATATTTCACTTTTTGTGGAAATTAACTTACAGAAATTAATGGTTATTCTTTTTCATTAGAGAAGGATTGTTCTTTTTTCTCTTAGAAATAAATTAATTAGAAAATTTTGAAGAAAAATTAAGCATTATTTATTTTTAAAAAAAATTAAACAAAATGGTATTTTTCAACTTTTATTAAACTTGTTGAATATATATATATATTTCTTTAATTAAATATTCTAGTTTTTTATATTTAAATTTTTTAATGACTTCAACTGCCAAATAATAATTAATCAATAACAAAATTAGAATTTGATTCTCTATTTTTAGAAATAAATATAAATATTTATTAATTTTAATTTTTAATTAGTTTATTTAATAATAAAAATTATTATCTCACACACACACATATACATATGGAGTATTTGAAAATCGGTTAGAAAATAACAGTTTGTTCGGTTTAGGAATAAAATATGTTATTAAGGAATTATTAAATAAAACAGTTTAGGACAAGTAAATATAAATTAAAAGAAAATAATAATTAAAAAAATTGTTATCTTCGAAAGCACAAGGAAATAGCTTTGGAATCGCATTGAAACAGAGAAATTGGGTCGTGTAAGGTAAGAAGAGACCCTAACCCTAGTTTCGTTTGGGGTGCTTAACAATGACTCCTTCGGGATTAGTTTAGTTAAGCTCTAACCTACTTGTTTAGTTTGTACTCCCAAATCTTGGTGCTTTGGCTATGATTTTTCTGAAGTTTGTTTCTTTTGCTTATTTGTATTAGCATTAGCGTGCTCTTGAGCCGTTCGGAAGACGGTGAGTATTTGATTTATGATTTGTGTGATATGAATATGTTTTCTTGTTTAGAACCCTGAGGATTGGCGTTGACTGTTTATGGTAGAGTTCTATGTTTTATTTTTTGTTTTCTTCGTTAAGAATGTTTGGTGTTGGCTCTTTTCTGATTTCACCTCTTGCAGGCTAGTTTGGTAAGTGGACTTGTTACAAGAGTGTCTGCTGTTCCACCTGATAATGGGAACTGAAGATATGATTAGACTCCCTGCTTCTAGCAATTCTGGAGGTGGTGGAAGTGAGGATGGTGAATTTTGCAAATCTGATTTGGGGTCACCTGAATCTGAATCTAAACCTAGTAATTGTGAGGATGAAGCTGAAACAATGGGTGGGATGAATATTGGTCTCAATGATGTTGGTGGAGAAAATGAACAAATTGCCGCTAATGTGAAGGAATTGGGTCTGAGTAAAGTTGATGTTCGAACTGAAGAAGGAGCAACTGATTCCAAAGGTTTACGTCTCCATGAACATGGGATTGGAACTGAGGAAGACACAACAACTATGAAGATGTTGAGGCATAATGTAGGTGAAAGTGAAACAGAGGAAAGCAATCTAGGTCAAGATGGGTTGGTGCTCAAGGGACTTGATGTGCAAGCTGAAGATGTGCAAGAAGAGGTTGATATGGATTTGGTTGATTCTCCTGTCGTGCAAGTGAATATTAAACTGCCTGACAATGCTGAAGAAAATTCCCCCGTTATTCAAAACAAAAGCCTAAAACATACCTCCAATGTGGATGGTGGTTGTATCCTGATCTAAAACCTTATATTATACACTCTTTCTTCAGCACTCCATTTTTGTCATATTTCTTTCTTGAATATGAAGAGTCAAATAGGCTTCAAGACACGTATGCAGTGCAACAAAGTGCTATGATGAGAATCCCTTACTTTGTAAAACTATTTCATGATTCTTTGTTACACTTTCCATAATTCAATCTCAGCTGTATCGGGTGTGAAGAGACCAAGAATGACTAATGATGAACAGCAGCCTGCTGTGCATGTTGCATATAATTCCTTAACCAGGTTAGAATGGAAATTTCTCTATAAGTTGACTAATTTTGTGTTCTTTTTTTTCCTTTAAGTGTTTCAATTTGCACTTTCTTTAGGCAATGCGTATCCAACCAGAATGAGCTTGAATTCTCATGGTTTCTCTTACTTTTGCACAGGGCTAGCAAACGAAAGCTAGAAGAGCTGTTGCAACAATGGTCAGAGTGGCACACACAACGTGGTTCTTCATCTGAAGTAATTCTATAATGCTCTGTCTATCCAATCTGTAGATAATGATATACATAGAGTTGGGCCTAGATTATACTATGTGGACATGTTTTTGTGGTGGGAGCTATGGCTTCTTTTTCCCAAGTGAAGGCATCTCTCTTTTTGTCATTCTAAATACTGTAAATCTTAATCGGATAACCAATAGAATATGTGCTCCTATGATAGGACCTTTGAGCATCAAGTATGCAAACCGTCTTTCATACTGATAACTAGATGTATGCAAGTGTTTTGTGTGAAGCAACCTGGCACAAAAGAGCTTAGAGTTTATAAACGAAATAAAATAGGGCAAATTAATCAACCACAAGCTTTAATTTGGTGAGATGAAGGATGAGAATTGAAGTGATAGCAAGGACAACCTACCTTATGCAAAGTTTTCCTTATTAGATATGGAATAATAATAAATTAGATATATTGTCCTATTTTGTTTATAACTTAAGCTTATTTAAGAATAAAGAACCCTATTAGGATAAGATTCAATTATGGATATTTTGGAACCTTCTCCTACAAAAGTAAGGATTCTAAGAATACTCAAACCCTTCAAGAACAAGCTATCCTAATTTTTCTCTTACAAATTTGAGTTTTCAATTAGAAGGTGTGACGTTTTCTTCTAAGGTAATTCTTAGACACTAGAAGTGATTCCTAGTTTCCTAACCTCCATTATTTGTGTTCCTCACTAAATTCCAGCAATTCTAACCTAAAATTCCAACTACAACCCTAAATTTCAGTCATATAATACCCTGAAATTCAATTTTAAATTTCCAACAATCAAACCCTAAAATGTCAAGTATATCAATTCTAAAGTTTAAGCATTCCAAGCTGAAATTCAGACCTGAAATTTGATATTCTAGCAGCTTAATATCAGCCATATTTCCTAATTTCTGTGAGTTTTAGTTACTAGTTAATATCTCTTCTATTGTCCTACATCACAACCAATTACTTGTTACTTTTCTGAAGGAGCTAATCATGCTAGTCTGAACTTTGTTTTTCTAAATTTTCAGGAGATGAATGAAGTAATGGTATCTGGTGAGGAGACCTACTTTCCTGCACTGTCTGTTGGCATTGAGAAGTCCTCTGCAGTGGTAATTATCTAACTTTTCCATTCCATTTGAACTTTATGGACTGAGAAGACCAGGCTGTAACTTTCTGATACTAGGTTCTCATTTATATGTCTCTGTGTGTCTGCGAGGGTGTGTGTGCATGTGCATGCATGTGCAGGTGCGTGTGCATGTGTGTGCACCTTGTTATTTACGTTTTCAATTGAAATGCAGCAATTAACCTAGTGGAGTTATTTCTTTGATACATGATTTTAATGCATGGTTCAATCCACCTATGCTGTTGTTGGAGCATTATTTGCATTTTCAGGTTCTATAATGCTTTCCTATGATTTGAGTGTGGTTTCTGTTATAAGTTTCTTCACTTTGGTTTGAGTAATGCAAAATACAAGGAATCAGTGGTTTGGCTTAATGGGTGCTTCTGATCTTTATGGTTGTTGCATTTGACAGCAACTAAATTTAACAAGTTGTTTTGTATCATCATTCACTAAAATAATTGATAACAATGGTACTTTTAAGTCATGTGCTTTTCATTGTTTGATCTATTATGTTGATTTGTTCTGTTGAGTCTTTTTTTATTGTAGTCTTTCTGGATAGAAAATCAAGCAAGGAATCCGGAGAGCAATAGCTTCGCTACTTGGGATAGTCACAACACACCTCTATATGATCGTGGATATGTGTTAGGTTTGACTTCACCAGATGGTCTCAGTAATGTAGAAAGGTAGACAATCTCATATTTTGTTTATGTAAAATAGTAATGGTGGTCATGTGTGCATAATCTGTTTAAAAAATTAAATATGTTTGGGGATTTTATGTTCTGTGGGGGCACTGTGTAGAGTAATCAGTAAGGACTTCTTCCTAGTTCCCTTTTAGTGAGAAATAAAACAAGTCGCAGTCTTTACCAAGCATCAGTTCAGGTGATGTCCAAAGGATGAATATGATTGATACTGTAACAACTTTTAAATGTTTAGTAATTGAAGAAACCAACATTAGCATAATAGTCTGATGGATAGGAATATGAAAATATAAGTAGCAACTTTATCATTCACCAGATTAGGTAAGAGATTGTCTCTCTTTCAGACCATAAGGGTTTATTCTTATTCTAGACCAATATCTGACCTATTTGACTGATGATAGATCAGATAAAGACATGATTCTCCATGGCTGGATCCTCAGTTAGCATATATATGCTCTCAAGCCCCATCAACTGTTAATGAATATGTCCTTTTTACATGTCATTTTATGTTTCAAGAATGTTCTATCAATTATCTTACAACCCATCTTATATTTCACATAGAGACTTGAAGATACTGGACGATGCTTCCCGATGTTTCAACTGTGGTTCTTACGGCCATTCTTTGAAGGAATGCCCTAAGCCTCGTGATAATGTTGCTGTGAATAATGCACGCAAACAGCACAAATCCAGAAGGAATCAGAACACTGATTCTCGCAATCCAATTCGATATTATCAGAACTCTTCCCGAGGAAAGTATGATGGCTTGAAGCCAGGTTGTCTTGGTGCTGAAACACGAGAACTTTTGGGTCTTGGGGTAAGAGCTTTGACTAAAGTAAAAAAAAAATAGCTCTCCTGTATACATGTGTTCACTAATTACTCTTTGAAGGTTTGCCATTTTTTCATTAGATTTTGCAAGTTCCTCATTTTCTCATTTTTGCATTGAAATTGATTTCATTATTCTCATTGCTGGCGCTCAGGAATAGTGAAATATCAGCTGTGCCAATAATCATACTAATTGAATTCTGCCTTTTTTTTCAATATTTATAACTGTATCAATTTCTCCTCTTTTGCTTATGCAGGAGCTTGATCCACCACCATGGTTTAACAGAATGCGAGAATTGGGTTATCCACCAGGATATTTAGGTAAATGAATTTGATTTCCTGGTGTCTGATATGGCTGGTTTTTAGACCATTATAAAATTCCATTGTGGGATCTTCTTAATGCTGTTTCCACATTGTGGACAGTTTCCTACACGAAACAATGGGCATTTTTTGGGATGTCAAAAAGCATGATTGAGATATGGAACTGAACATTTTTTTAATCAAATAACTGCAATTTTATATGCTTATACCAATGAATGTAATGAGTTTGAAGTTCTGGATGTCATTGTGGATTGCTAATTGGCTGGGTTGGTCCAAGAAGTTGTTTAACTAGTATTGCGAACTTATGTGTCGGATCACAGAGGAAACTGTGTTTATCTTAATTGAAGTAGGCGTAGATGCCCAAAAATTTTCAATGACCAGAAATTTCCTTACTTCCTGATGATTATAACCCATCTCAAGAATAAATGTCCAATTTTTGTCCTTGAGAGATAGCTTATTCCACAATGTGGTTCGAGTTATGCCCTAATTTTATGTGACGTGCTGAGCATTTCTATTAACCTGTATATTCCAGATCCAGATGATGATAATCAGCCATCTGGGATCACTATATTCGGGGATGTAGATGTCAAGGAACATGAAGATGGTGAAATTACTGAAACCAATAGTCCGGAACTGCAGAGGAAAATGTCTGCTGAATTTCCAGGAATCAATGCACCAATTCCAGAAAATGCAGATGAAAGACTTTGGTCTGCGGCACCTCCAAGTATTGATTTGTTTAGCAATCAGTTGCATGATAGATCGAACCACTCCTCAGAACCTGCTGGTAGATGGCATCACCCTGAGCAAAGATGGTCTAGGAATTATTCAGATGACGGTCCTCCTGGTGTTGACTCCATCAGCCCTTCTATGTCCAGTTACCCTCCAAGGTATGGTAGTTATGATAGTCACAGTTCTGACAGCTTGAGAGGTCCTACACCTGCCCTTGGGAGGTTTTATTCTGACAGAGGAAGAAGGAGCCCTTTGCTTTATGAAGATTCCACTAGTCACAGTCCTCATAATTCATTTTTATACTCGAAACGGTATAAGCTTTCTTCACCAGCTCGTGATGGCACAGACAGATTTGAGAATGAAAATAAAAGGCATGACGACTATAACTTGGAGTATTCCAGTAGAAGGAATGATGACTATGATCGACACCACCATCACTATTCCGTTAGAAGAGATGATGAATATGATCGTTACCGCCATCATTATCATAGTTGGAGGTGAAGTGAAATGAAAAAAGTAAGGTAGCATGCTTTATATTGGTCGTAGCGTACGATAGATTTCTCATCCTTCCTCAAGTACAGAGAAAAGGTCAGTACAGAAAGCACTAGCTAGATGTTCTAGTTGTTTATCATAGCAGCATCCATTACTTTCACGTCTTTTGTGAACTTAAACTAATATTGCAGTGGTTAGGAATATTCTGACCTCCTCGATATTTGGAGGGTGGGAAGGAAACCATTTGTAATCATCAATGTCCCTGCACTACAATGGCTTGTCCAAACCTACAGCAAGTTGGTGTATTAAAAATCTTTATAGTGGAGGATTTTAACTTTAATTGTGACTATAAATTAACGGCTGTCTTCTCAATTAGCTATTAGTCTCTAGCATTTATCTTCCTTTTGTTAATACTTTGAATGCTTTTGCACTGGTCTGGAAAGCCATAATTCAGAGTTGGTGGTGTTTTATCTTCCAAACAGCTGCTTATCTTGTTCCTGAGGTGGCTTTCAGTAGCTTAGGTCTTCCTGGATAAGTTTATTGCCTCTAACTAACCAGCAAAGCAACTTTGATTTGATCAATGAATCATATCTAAGTACATGCTCGATTAATCATCTATGATCATACTAAGAGCTAAAAAGCTGCATAAATTTTTTAACAGAAGCACGTTCCAATGCTTAAGGAGGTAAGGAGGCAAAACTCAGTCACCTTTAACATCTGACTGCACCAAACTAAACTGAAAATTCCATACATTTCGATACAAACATCAGAGTATTGTGCAAGATGTACCAAGCGTTTTTCTTTGCACCTGTCAAATGCTACAAATCATCTATGATTTTATACTGTGGAAACAGAAGCCAAAAGCCTGAATCCTAATAAGAAAAGGGGGAAAAAGGAAAAGATAAACTCCAGTTGAACAGGACTAGGGACACCTTTAACTACTAAGTTTACACAGCTAATACACAATACTACAAATGAGACAACTCCTAAAAGCAACCCCTAAAATAATTGAAACAATCAAGAATCGCTGAGCCCTGAACTACAGGTACAAGAATTTGCATCACGTAGTGAAGAAAGTCCAAAGCTTCTTCCCGATAGAGACTTCACCGGGATGTTGTGGCTCTTCCTCTTCATCATCCTCCTTGTCATCATCCTCGTCTTCACTCTGGGATTGGCACCGGTTCTGATCAGCAACATCATATTCCAATACCTCTTCTGGGGTCCCATTTACCTCTTCACTCAATGCTGCATTCTCAACAAACTGTCTAGCCCTATCAGCTTCGTCATACCGAGTGTCTGAAACCTTCTCATACTGCAAGAAGTAAATCCCTTCATGATAATGTGCAAAGAAAAAAGGCAATAACAATTCTAGTATTAATAATTTATAGCACTCACCTGCAGGTGTGTGTCCCCGCCATTCTCACTAGCAACCCCAGCCGAACCTATAGGAACCTCCATACTTCTAACGTCCCCATTGTCATCCTTGAGGTCCTGACTCCTAACACCGTTGTTCTCCTCATTGTCATTCTTGAGGTGCTTTGAGGCTTTAGCAACAACAACACTGCCTCCACTGGTACATTTATAACATATATATTAGCAGCCAGTACTGCCTTCAAAAGTGTAGTAAAAACTTCTAATAAAAGCACCGTAAATTTAAGCCGTTTCAGTGAATGCAAGCATTTTTCTCCGCTCCATATAATAGCCTCAAAAAGATGTGCTCACCATTGACAAAAACAATATGCTCTAGGGGAAACGAACAGGTGAAAAATAAAAAGAAAACAAAATAGGCATGTACCATACGTATGGAGTTTAGAATAATGATTAAAGAGCTCCCCCCAACCAGGTCATGGAGGTCTCCCCCTGGGGCCCTCATTTCAACTAAAATGTATATAGAAGTAAAAGTTTTAAGCTGTTAAACATAAATATCTATAAGAAATTGCTTCGGCTTAGAAAAAGGAAAAACTTCAGAAAAAAATCTCATACTTTTCGTATTCTAACTGGTGTTAGTACTAAAGTAAATATAGTAAACTTGAGAACTCACAGCTTTGGTCGCCGAAGATTATATCGTGCTCCTCCTGGAGGTTTCACAACAGCTGCTTTTTGTCGTCTCTTCTTTCTCTCTCCAACGGTGACACTATCAGAATGCCCCTCACTGTCAGCAACATTATGTTCACTCAATGTAGTTTGAGACGCATGACTACGAGTGCGTTTCCGAGTATTTGGTGGACGTTCCTTTTCAGCAAGACTAGATTCATCACGACTTCCAGCTTTTAACTGGCCAGAATCCTCAGTATCATTTACTTCCAGGGCTTCTCCGAGAATATTCTTTGCGTCTTGAACAACAGCCTTGACAGAGCGTGTTCTACTAATTCTAGCCCTGCCTCTTTTGTGAATTTGAGAACCACGCTTCAAATCAGAAGTCTGAGAGTCTTCTTGATATTCTGAGGCCTTACTATTAATATTGCTGTGATCATCAGCTGACTGATCCTGTGCAGGCTCTGCATCTCCAGTGCTCCTATCGGACGGTAACTTCTGCACAGCAATTGAATCATCTAAGACTGCAAAAGATAGCTCTGCTTCATTTTCATTGAAATTTAGTTGTTTTGAAGGGTCGTCCATGTTAAGTTGTTCAGTACCGACTGAAGCCCCATTGGTAGGGTCTTGCACAACCACAGTATCATCTCTTTTGCCAGGAGAAAACTTAAAAATCTTGGATGTGCACTTTCGGAGCCAAGAAACTGGAGATACAGAGCGAACCAATACAGGATATATCTCAGCCTCTTGCTTACTAGGAGCAGGGATATCCCCATCATCACCTTTGGTAACATGAACCGAATTTGGTGTTGGAATAACGTCCACATTCTCAATTTCTTGAGAAGAAATTAGATCAGAAAGCACAAATTCTGAGGTTATTTGACTGCAATTCTGGCAACTTTTATGCTGCTCAACAAATAAAATAAAGCGCTCTTTCTCTTTAATAAACTGCTCCCTGTGATCCTTTAATTTCTTGCTAAGTTCACCAAGCTTATCAATATCTTCTCGCATTTCAAGTTGCTGCTCTTTTAGATGCTTTTTATTATCATCAACTTCCTGTCTTTCTTTTTCTATCCTCATTCTTTCTAGTTTCAAATCATCCATTTCCCTTCTAGCAAGATCTCTTAAGAAATTAATGTTCTTCAATTCTCTCTCTTTCTCATCTTCAAATAATTTTTCCTTTTCTTGCAACAGTTTTTCCATATCCTCTTGTCTTTTTTGCATATCATTCTCAAGCATACTCTTCTGCAGCTCAATGTCATGAAGCAATTGCTTTCTCTCATTTTGAGCTTTTTCAGCTATCGCAGCTTGTTCATGTTTCATGTTTGCCTCAAAGGATTCTTTGGTCACATCAAGAGCCTCTAGCTCCCTTTTCACAAAGTCTTCTGCTGCCTGCTTCTCTCTTCTAATCCTTTCTTCTTCTGACAGTTTCTGCTTTTCAAACCTCTCCCTCTGATCACTGATGTTCTTCAGCTCTTTCTCAATCCCAGTGCTTTTCTCATCCAGTTCTTCCCACTGTCTCTCAAAATTCTCTTTTTGTCGCTTTAAGTCTTCAGTCTCCTTCAAAAGCATTTCCTCCTGAAGCCTGCACTTTTCTATTTCTTCTTTTAGTTCTGATTGTAAGCGAGTGTATTCACGCCTCTCTTCCTCACTCACTTTGAGTCGGTTTGTCTCCTCATTTATTTGCAATAGCTTTTCTTCATTGGTTGCCCTTATCTTCTCAACTTCAGCCCTGAGATGCAAAAGATTCTCTCTATCAGACTGTAATTGCTTTTTTTCATTCTCCAAGGTCTTGGCCTCAGATTTTATGGCTTTTTCCCGTTCTTTCAAAGCTTTTGTCTTGGATTCGAATTCCTTCTCTTTCTCTTTAAGCTTCTCCAGCTTCTTATCCAAGGCTTGCTCTCTTTTAGCAACTTTCTCCTCTATATGTTTGATTTCAGCTTCTTTCTTCTCCATTTCAAGAATCTTGTTGCGCAGATCATCATCAACAGATTTTCTCTTTTCTTGAACTTCCAACTCAAAATCACGTTTCTTTGCATCCAAAACAGCATTGTGCTCATCAATAAGCTTTTGTATCTCAACCTGTGAATCACAAGAGAAAGAAAAGTAACATCAGTTTTAAAATACAACTAATAGTATTCCAGCATTTTCCTTAAACAATTCAGAGGTACTTCTAGTTAAACAAGTACACAGACCAGGCAGAGGACCAATAACTGAAATAAAAGGTAAAGAAAATGTTACAGCCATACACCTCAGAAACACTTTATGCAAAAAGCAAAAGAGCAGATATGGAAAAGGTCTGGTTTCAAAGGTGGCAATGAAATTTTAAAGAACAATGAACTACATAAGAGCAAAACAAAATGCATAAACTGAGCACTAAAGGTTGACTTATAAGTTCTATAGCAAATAATGATATGAACACACAAAGAAATTTTAGCATGCAATGATACACAAATAAGGCATACTTATAAGACGATATCTCTCTCAGAAATTTATTTTTGCTACTCACTTTTTCTCTGTCTTTAAGTTTTTCCTCCAATACATGCAACTCCTCCTCTTTCTTCTCTATCTTCTTTTTTGTAGAATCGAATTCCTGCAGAAATTGACATAAGAATTGTTAATTGAACTTCAATAGCATATTAAAAAACAGATCAATGAAAAGGACGTCATGCCTTTTCTTTCAGGAGTAGATTAGCCATCCTGTTGCTTATATCTTCTTCTTTCCTATTCAAGATTGAATTTGCTTCATCGATCTTCTTTTGTGCATCTTCAAGGTCCTTCTCTTTCTGCTTAAAAGTCTTATCAGCCTCATTTGCTCTCTCCTCTCTCTGGTTAACGATTCTTTGACCCTTGGATAACCTTTCTTCCCCCTCTTGTAATTTTCTATCCCATTCCCGCAATTCTTCCCGTTGTTTGGACAAATCATTCTCATGTGCTTCCCTCCTGATCACATAGTAGCCACATTGTTAAAATGTGAAACAATTGAACTGCTATAATGATAATCACAATGGAGAGGGAAGTACGTTCAAAGGAACCAAGTAGTAATGGTGAAATTTATAGAGCATACTCTGAACTAAAGGATAGGCGCTCCCTACGAAGTGCTGCTTCTCTGGACTCCAGCTCTTGTGATTTCCTCTCAATCTCTGAACTCTTTCGATTCACTTCAGCAAACTTGGCATCAGCAGCGCGCAATTTTGCTTCTATCTCCAATGATTTCTCTTCAACACTATTGACCAATGCATTGGCTTCAGCCAACTTTGAATCAGCTGTGAATTTTATTTCTGCATTTTCTGAACGCATCTCACGCACTGCCTTTTCCAACTACAATGATCAAACTCCCACTGATTAAAATCAATTTATGGCAAGTAGAATGTTTGTGAATGAAAAAAAGCCTATACACGTCAAGGGTTGGAGAGAATCATGTAAGCATAGCAGCATTCTTAATATATATCATGATTCATATTATCTGATTCAAAATTCAAGCAGATAATATTCAATAACAGATGTCCACCTTAACTGGTTGGGTTTCATATGTTGGCACAAGCTAAAAAGGTGAAACAGAACCTCATCAGGCAAAAGAAAAAGTTTACCATATAAAAGCTTTCCCATTCAAGGATACTTCACCATGGTAGCGAAAGAAAAGAAATCTTAAGATAGACAGCTCCTAAACATCTTCTCATAGAGAACAAAGATAGAAACTTAGTAAAAGATTCAAACGATGGGGCTGAAAGGAACAGTTTGTCACTAACTTCTTCTGTCAAATAGTCATTTGTTAACATCAACTCAAACAGAAAACTAAATGGAACCGACAAGCACACGAAAAGGAAAGTTATGGATCTTACATCAAGTACACACTCTTTTTCAACACCCAAGGCCTTCCTCAAGTTCTCTTCCCGCTTCTCAGCGTCACAAATTGCAATCAGATGAGCTGCTCGTTCTCGTTTAAGTGCATCCTTCACTTCTGAAATTGCTTGGTCGAGTTCTTCATACTTTGAAGCCCATTCCTTTTTCTCAATCAAGAGAAGACCCATATTGTACTGGTACTCAAAAAGCTGTAATATGGATCGGGTGATCAAACTAGCATCACATTTTCTATAAGCAATAAAGTCATAACTACTAGAACAAGCATTCAAAATGTAAACTAGTCTAGAGAGATCACAAAGATAAATTAAATTAAAACTTCAAAAATGACATTCATTAAAAAGCTTCTGAATAGAGATAGAGATATTTACAAAATGTTTCCCGCTGCCTGTAAATTCGGGAGCAGTGAGACTTAAGCCAGAGTGGATCAGGCTCTCACATTGAATTCAAGCAGTTTTAGTTTCCTTTAGCATACTTAGCCCAATCTGTGTTTTTTTCCCCCCTCTTCTTGTCATCTACTTACCTAAGTGCATTTACCTTTGCTCCTCTCCATTTGATTTACCAAAATAATACTTGTCCCAGAAAGCCCTACCAGCTTACATACAGCAGAACTGATGTCCCTACATTGCTGTGTTATAGGAATCTGATTCAAAAATACAATGATCTATGCCAATAGCATATCCTGCAAGATTCTTCAGATGCTAATGCTAACTAGTGGCTACAGTGCAACATAATTAATGGATTAAAAACATCTTATGAGGGTGAAAAATAACTTCCAGCAGCGCAACATTTTGTGTGTCATCCCACTTTCCTCAATTTACACTTCTCAATCAACGATCACAGGCCCTTATCTCAGGCCTCCAATAACTAAAAGTAGTGGCCAACACTGCCAAACACTTGCTCTCACAACCAAAATCAACAAATCACCCATCGTGATGCCATGTCCTGATCAGACTTCATGTTTTGTGGAACAATTTATAATGATATATTGAGCTAACTCACAAGAATCAAATCAACATTCATCAGTGTTCTTGGCCAACCAAAACATAGACAACAAATAAATAAAAATGACACAAAGTTATTATGCTTTTTTGTCCATTACCACTGCTCTCAATCTGGCTTCCTATTCTTAGAAAACCCATATACTTCCGTATCTTACCACTACTTTTAGTAAACAAGTAAACCATCAAATAACTCCACCACTTCATTGAAGTCCTATAATCTAAAGCACCATCTACAGAAATTGCGAGCAGCAAAAAAAAAAAAAAAAAGAAACAACTTCACAAAAGTTAAAAAACAACAAGAAAAGAACATAGCATTAACATATGCAAATTGGTGGACTTACACAAAAATTAGCATAACCCTAAACTTGCAAAGGAAGCAAAAGGTACAAACCTCATTTTCGAGCTTCGAGACCTTGTCAACCAAACTCCCACTGTCGAAAATGGGGCCAACCCCGTTTGGCGTTACGGGTTCACCACCAAAAGCTACATTCTTTCCCTTCAAAACATTCCCATCTCCCGATTTTTGGTTACTCGGACCGTTCAAATTCACTTTCGCATCCGACCCGTCATCATTCTTCGGGGCGCCGCTCCTTGGCGTGAGCGACCACCCTGACCAAACTTTCTTCTGCGGCGTAAACATCACGAGACTTCCGGGGATTTCCCGATAACTAATCTCATCAGCACCAAGGACACCCTAAATTATCGAAAATGAAGTACAACAAAAGAACAAAAAACCTAAACTTTACTCTGATATCAAACCGAACTTAGAAACCCAGAAGGGGAATCGAAACAGGGGCCGTGAACTCTCACGGGATGATGAAATTAATCAAATCTATCTATCTCTCTCTATAAAATTTGAAAACCCTAGATCGGACATCAACAGGGCACCCAAACTCCAGCGATTTGTGGGTTTCGAGTCCGATAACGTCTTCAAACGAACTCTCCCCCTCTATCTCTCATCTCTATGATTATTATTTTCTCACAAACCAAACACTTTCGTGAGTTTGAGAGCTTCTCTTCCGTTTTTTCTCTTTTTGTTTATTAATTATTACCTTTATCTAATTGGACCCACACCACTAATTTCCAAACCAGATTACCATTTTGCCCATTCCTCTTTAATCAAATATTCTTATTCAATGGTTATTTTGGGGAATCAGGAAGGCGGCTTTGAGAGGCTTTAGGAACGTGGGTGTTTTGAAGGTATTAGCACAAGTTACCAAATTGACCATGGTTGGTAAGAAACATAGGTGAAAGTTTTAATTTTATCTTTAAAATTTTAATTTTATAATTTTTATTTGATATATATATATATATCAACTAATACAACCAACCCAAATTAAAATTACACTATGAATACAAATACTTATAATGATACATCTCATTTTTCTTCTTACTTCTCTATGTCATTCGAAAGAGGTGCAGTATCCCGAAATTAATTTGTTGTCAATAATTGATCCTATATTATTTATATCTTGTCTCATATATATATATGAATTTATTGAAAATAATTTTTTTATTATGTAAGAATAAGATTATGTATTATCAAACCTTTTAAAATTTTGATACAAAATTTTAAATTAAGTGATTATAACGACGATATCGACAACACAACTAAGATTTTATATATTTGGACGTGTTTTGTTTAATAAGGACGAATATGCTTTTTTGGGTAGTATGGCATATAATATGGGATTGGATGGGACATGCCAAGGTGTAGTGTTGAGGAATTAGTCAAATTGGGTGTTGGAGAAGAGCAGAGAATGAGAAGATAAGAATCTGTGATGCGATGATGACTTAGCTGTCCCCTCGGCCATTACCTTCATACTTCTCAGGCTCCCACTCTCTCTCTTTATATATATATTTATTTTTAGTGTCACACCAAAAAGTGTCACCATCTTTGCTTGTAAAGGATTTAAAAATAAAAAGAATGAAAGAACTCAAAGGCCAAAGCGTAAGGCTAAGGCAGGCTTCAGAGCAATGCTTACGTGTGAAGACAGATGTAAAATGGATTTTGCACGTTAGTTAAAAAAATAGGATTTTAGTTCAGTTGGGATTTTCCTTAATCACAGTTCAATTAGCTCAAATTCGAGTGTCTAAATATGGCCAAAAAGAAAATTTATGAGCATTTGATTCTACTTCAGTTTTTCTAAAAACAAAACCTATTTGGTTATTAATATAATTATATTTTTATCATTGATAATAATTACATTTTAGGTAAAACTTAAAGATAAATTATTTTTAATTAAATAAATTTATTTAATTTCTTATATAATATTTATTAACAAATTATTAATAAAATTATGTTATTTTATTAACATAAATAATTTATAAATTAATATTTATTTAAAATATATTTTAATTATTAAATCAAATTT
>JANVCL010000001.1:27026815-27038208 GCA_026546855.1 Erythroxylum incrassatum
TTAATAAATTATATTGTAATTAATTAATGAATAAAAATATTTTAATTAATAAATAAGAACATTTTAATTGATTAATATTTTTATTAATGAATAGTTATATTTTAATTAACAATAATATTTTAATTAAATATAATGTAATTAATTAAAATATTATTAATTAGTTACATAAAGTCCTTGTAAAAGGAGAATAAATCAATGATTCTAATTCCTCTCAATTACTAGGGAAATGAAGGATTGCCAAGAAGTGGGTAATGAAAATGTTACCTCTTCAATGATAGTTTGATGCCAAACACAAGTTTTCATTTCATTTCTATACATTTTTTTTCCATTACTCTCAACCAAGCACTCCTTAAGTTTGTGATGGTTTTAAATATAAGAGTTATTAGTTTTGTTTATGTGAAATTACAATTAGGCTTTTTAAGGGGTGGTCGAGTTAGTAGAATGGAAGAACATAAGGTTAAAAGGTCTTGTGCTCGATTCCTCCTATTTACGTTCTCTTGTTCGAGTCTGTCATACAGGACTTGCCTAGTACAGAGTTCCCGATTGATGTAATTTGCAAACTATTGCGCCAATCCGAAAGTTTACTCAGTTCATAGCTAAAGAGTAGTCGTTTTAAAATATACATATATATATAGGCTTATATAATATTAAAAGTAATTTATTTAAACACATAATTTTGTTTAAATAAATTCTTATTATTATTTTATTACAAATTTTAAAAATTAAATCTATTTGATTAGTTTAATTACAAAAATCTCAAATTAGTTAATTTTTTAATTCAGTTTATCTTAATAATTTTTATTATTAAAAATCCAACAATTTATTAATTAACAAACTCGTAAACTAACTGATTTGATAAATTATAATAAATAAATTAATTTTTATTTAACAATACTTTTCTAATTAAAATTTTGATAAAAATGATAACATTTTTTCAATTTTACTTTAAGTTATTTAATTTTGTTCAATTTTTAACATCAAAATAATTTTATGCTGGTATATTATAAGTTAAACTTTTAAAAACCCTAAACTTAAAAATAATTTTATGATGTATAATACAAATTGAATCTTAAAATCTTAAAAATTTTATTTTATTAATTTAATTTTTAGTCTAATTTAAAAATATTAATTTTAGTAATATTAAAATACAATTGATATACAAAAAAATCTTTTATAAAACTTTGCATACCTTTATGTTTTTTTTGGGTTACAAAGGATAAAACCAAACACATAACTAACACCCTATTAGCGCAGCATTCTGCGATATAAAGCTTTTTGTTTGTCTTGATAGAAGAGCTCCATAACACCCGATAGAGGCTCTTAAAATGTATGCAATTCTGGGTTGGATATAACTGCTAAAGAGACCAGACTATCTGCACACTTTGCATACCTTTAACCTTCATAAAAGTTTACACACCTTTCGACCTCTTTCACGCTTCTGCTACATATGTTCTTAGGGGTGGGGGACCACCATTAGAGAGCAAGCAGTTAGGTGAGGAAGAAGATGAGGAACCAAACAATAGCATGCATTAAAATTAGGTGAGGACCACCTTTGGAAATTTTGATCACTAAGTCACAGCTGTGTGAACTGATTCCAATTCCCTTACCAATCTTCACCTTTCTACATAAATCATATCATCGGTATTTAGAGTACTCATTGCTTTACGTGCGATAGTTTACAAGAAATCCTCAGAAAAAAGCAGCTTATCCCTTATTTCAGATCACTTATTCTATTTTTTATATTATATATTACTGTGTTCTAACTCATCTAATTCATATATTTATGTAATTTTTGAATCAGAATAGAAGCAACAAAAATAAAATAAGTAATTTCAAGAGCTCTATTTCTTATCTTCTTCCTCTTTTTACTAGAAATAGTTCTTTGAAATTGTTTTATATTGATGATATAAAAATTAAGCAAGTTATATGTAAAAATAAGACTTTTAATATATTATTTTGAGGTTTAAACCTATGTTTATAATTTATTGAGAAATTAAAGTTAAATACAAAAATTATTTAAGAAGTTTAATCGGTATTATATAGTTATATAACTACTTAAAAATTGAATAAAATTAAAAAATTAATTGAAAATATTTTCCTTATTTATTAAAATTTGAAAGTTTAATTAAAAATTTGTAAAATAAAAGGTATTTGATTTATTTCAAGTTATAAAAACTTATTAATTTATAAAAATTGACTGATTAATGAATATACTAATCGCAAATAAATTTTTCAATCATTAATTTTAACTTAAAATATGATATTTTATTTATAAACGGTCTCACTAAGATATAATTTTACCAAAATCGGAATTAATACGAGAATCTAATTATATATGTTCTGTAAGTACTAACCCTAATCCTCCAGGAATCATTAATTAAAATGCATGAACTCAATCACAACTTCATCCCAAAAAAAAAAAAACACAGTAATCTGAAAGAGAAACTTTATGATAAAACTGCAGAATCTGTAATATCTCTAAAGGTAAGATCGAGATGTACATACATTTGGAAACAAAAAGAAAAGATTAAAAATGGTGAAGAAAATGAACTCCAGAGATGTATCAATCACGCCAACAGAGAAGCATAACTACACATCTCCTGATAATGTAAAGCCTTCCCTTCTGCTCTCTCAGATACCCACCAAGCTTTTTACATGAAAACTTCTTGTTTGAGCCTCTACCTCCTCCTCCCATGGCTGCTGCACCATTTTCACCCCTCGTCATCTTCGTAAAGAAAGATAGGTTAAGTAAAGAAAGAGAGAGATAGGGAGAGAGAGAGGCGAAGAAGAACTGAGAGATAAGGTTCTTGAGGGGTGAGTGAGTGAGTGTTCAGCTTCTGCAATTGAAAGGACTTGATGAGACGAAGTAACCTAAGAGATGTTGGTTTATAAAGAGAAAAGAAGATGATGATCAAGAAGAGAAAGAGTGTGTCTAGTCGACGACTCGTCGTGTGTGTGGTCCATTCATCTTCATTCCAAAGAACATGCACGTAGACCGTCCCTACACATGCAACCAAGTACTTAGATTCTTCTTTCTCTTCTCGAGTGTATGCCTCTCTCTCTAACACCACGTCATCCTCTGCAACATTTACTTAGGTATCAACCACCAAGACAATTGGTCGGCCATTCGACTTTTTGTAGACAGTAAACAAATGGGTATTACATAGAAGAGAAGAAAAAGAAAAAGATAACCATTTGTAGTTGATTATTGAGACGATGTGGTTTAAGTAGTTTGATATGATATCTTGATATAATTTACTGACTTTACATTAGATTAAATTTGAACTAGGTTAAGTTCGAATTTAAATAGTTAAATTTAAAACGAAATCGTTTTAATGATTTTCTTTATCTAATATGCTATTATCTTTAATTATATAGATTTAAGTGGAGTGGCAAATAACTTAACATAATCTAAACAAATTTTATGTTCCAATTTGAATATTTAATCTCAAAACGATATATAAATTCATATTCAAGCTCTGAATTTGATATGATTAAGTGTCAATACTAAATTTTCCAATGTTTAAATCAGTAAGATAAAAAATTTAAGATTTAATTAAAATATTCAATATTTAAATTTTAACTTAAAAAGAGACTGTTAAATAAAAATTATTTGGTTTATTTTAATTTATAAAAAATTGATTAATTTATAAAATTAGTCAATTAATTAATAAATTATTAAACTAAATCAAACCAAAAAATTAAAAACTTAACCAAAAAAATATTTAGATTGAAATATACTTTAAGAAATCAAGAAATTAGTACTTTAATTTCCTCTGTCTTTTATTTATATTTACTTTAATATTTAGATGGAAGGTTATCGGATGGTTCGGAATTAATAAGAACATTGATAAGCAATAAGGAAACAGTGGAATCAAAGTTCAGAACCCAAAAAATTGTCTTATGATCTGATCAGTAACTTAATCAATAAAAGATTAAAGACATAATCCCACAGGTTTGTCTTGTGCTTCTCGCTAATCACTTAATAAAATGGTTTTGAATTTTGATTAATTATTATTAATTATTGGAATTTAAGTACCAGTTCCAATTGATCAATTTTAGATTAGTAGCAAGATTAAGACTTTTAAGCAATAGATAAGTCAATCCAAGTTAATTAGTTTTATAGTCATTCTCAAAGGGTTTGAATTTTAATTGATTTTATCTTAATTATTAAAGTTCAAACACAAGTTTAAAACTCAAAGTCAATTTTATGTCACATGCTTATAAAAATATATTACCTTTAAATTATGCTAATTTTTTTTAATTTTTTACTCATATATTATAAATATTGATCGGTCCAAGTTAATCATTTACTTACTTTTATAGAGTTTTAGTCTAATTTAACTAAAACGTTTAATTTTTAGAATATTTTTATTTTAAGTGATTTTATCTAAATCATTGTAATTCAAACCCAAGTTTAAAACTCAAGTCAAATTAATCTCTCACACTTATAAAATATATCACCTTTAAATTATGCTACATTGTTTTATTATTGCTTTCTAGAATTAGGTGATTGTGTCAAATTTTGTCATGATAGGTGTAGTAATGATAAATATAAGTCCACCGAATCGATTCAATTTAAAATTAATGAACTAACTTGTAGTTGATAGAGTTTTAGGTTAATTTTAATTTTGAAGGGTTGGTTATAAATTAGGTTTGATAATTTGAATCTAATTATTTTTTAACACGACATCATTTTGACCTATAAAATTTAAAAACACAAAACAAAAATAATATTATTTTAACAAATTATACCAAAACGACATAATTTTAGTGCGATTCGAATAAGGGCAAAGTTGAAGGACATTCAAACCGTAACCTAATTCAATGTTGTGCTTTGTCTTATAAAAAATTGTCATGTTGAGTTGGCATGACTTGGCTCGATCCAAAATTAATAATTTCAGTTAGTTTAAAGGGTCGGTTTAAAATTAACTTAAAATTTTATATCTTTTTTTAATAATGTCATTTTGATTTAATTATAAATTAAAAATACGACTCTATTTAAATAATTACACTAAAAACAATACTGTTTTGATATGACTGAAACAAAAATATTTGAATTTGTCCGTTGTCATCCCTAATTGTATGTAACATATCATTCGTGAACTAGAAATCATGCTAAAATGGGCGATGTTAGATACCAATAAGATACAGTTCTACTAAATTGATCCTCCAAGTTATTGTCCCAAATATTAGGAAGTTACGAGAATGAATGTGCCCTAGATAGAAGACACAAGTGCACATGAAACTCTTGTGAAAGACATGGACATGGTCACTGCCTTGTATTCAGTAGACAAACTGAGGTTTTTAAAATTATGTAACTAGTCAATCGTATCTCTGTCTTGGAACTGTTCAAAGACCATTAGGGCAGTCCGGTCTTGTACGGTTCACGGAACAAGATTGTGTAATTTGAAGTCAATAAATTGGAATTAGGGGCTGTATTAGCAGTCATTAGCTTCTTTATCTTAACTTGGTTACTCCAAGAAAGATTGCATACAGATATCCGAAAGTTAAGTCATGTATGGTTCATTGAATTGAGTTTTGCTACTTAGACATGGTTACTTTTAATTAGATGATGAGGTTAGGATGACAATAAGTATACTCAGGACGATTTGGGCCAAAATTAGGTTAAAGTTTTAAATTAGAACGAAATTAATATGATATCTTTATGAGTCGATCAAATTGGTTTTGAATTAAAAGGATGTCCATTTTCATTTGACCTAACCGAAATTTAACGGGTCAGTACAAATTGACTAAATTTTAAGTCGAAAGTTTTCATTTTAATTTTCAAACTTTAGATCAGGTTGAAATGAATTGCTAATTTAACCTAAGTTTTTTTTAACTTTTGAATTAGGATCATGTTTAAGTTCGGACTGTAGCATTAAAATATCAAGTAAAATGAAGTGTTTTAAGTAAAATAATATTATTTTAAAATATTAATTTATTTGGGTCTTATTATACTTCAAGTCATTCAAATTCGAGTCACGACCTTAGGCCCAATCAAGCTTTGGGTGAAGTTCATGCTCGAGTTGTCCGGGCTTAAGCTTAAAAATATCAAGTAAGATAATATTGTTTTTAAATTTTATATTAAAAATAAATTAATCAAATTAGATTTGAGCCTTATTAAACTTCAAATCTCGATTAGGTATGGACTTAGGTCACAAACTTCAAACTTGATTAAATTTCAAGTTGTGTTTGAACCAAACATAAAATTTTAAACCAAACTTACGGCCCAAGTTATTCGAGTTCAAACTGCCCCAATGCTAGGTCACATTGGGCCTGAGCCGATTTATTATCCGATGGGCATCCAAGAGCTGCTTCATATAAATACACAAGGAGCGTTGTATTTTAGAGCTTTGAGTTACTCTTGTTGTTTTTCTCCCTGTTAGGGAAAAAAAAAAGATACCAAATTAGCTTGACACTCGAACCATTAAGGTTTCCATAAGCTCATAAAATTGGTATAGGCTACTTAAAAGCATTATATCATATAATAATTAATAAGTAATCATGAGATTTGCAAGTTTACAAATAAATTGAAATATATGTCATACGGAATCATGTTATTGAAATGGATTATAATGTAATATACATTTGTAGAATTGACAAAACAAGTTAGACCTGACTCAACTTGAAATCATCAAGTTCAACTTATTTTGAGTTTAAATTTTAAAAAGTTTGGAGCTTTCGGTTGAATTCAGTTGTTGATAATACGATGTAATTTTTTTAATTTTAAATTAATTTTTTTAACTAGATCGGATTTAATTAGACTCAATTACAAATAGTATGTTAGGGCCAGAGCTAAGGCCACGTCAGGGTCAAAATTTTTGCCCGCTAAACTCTAGCCCAATTTATTACCATCCTTAAATATTTGTATTTGAGCGTATTATAAAATTTTAGTATGTATTTATAGAAATGTATACTAAAATATTAAAAATTAGAAGATTAAATAAAAAGTATTTAAATATTTTCAAACATAATTATAATTCAATTTATAATTATTATTTATATAAATTAAATTATTCTTATAGTAATTTTAATAAATTGAGATATTAATTTAAAAGTTGAATTTTTAATTTTAATAATATCAAAAAATTAAAATAATTGAATATATGGCAAGAGTAAAAGTTATGGCTCTCCCACCGGATTTAGGTCATGAACAGCCCAATTAGTTAGGGCCTAAGAAGTAGGGCAATCACCACCAAAAGTTTCAAATTGCATATGAACTTTACTGTCAACACTTCTTAGTGGACTGAAATTTGGCCCAATGGATTATAGGCTTCGTAAATAAAGTTTGACGTGACTTAACGTGTGATTCGCTCAAGGTCGTACCGATTTAAGTAAACTATGCATTTTTGAAGTTTGCTTGCTCTTTGGTTAGAACCTCCAAGGAGCCAAATCATCTATTATCCTCCGTCGAAATAGGAATAGATGAGTAATTTCCTTTTTTTTAAAACCGTACTTGAGGGTTTCCTACCATATGGAACAGAAAAAGAGGAATGAAATTTTATCTTATTCAATTCAATACTATTATTTCAATAATATTATTCAATACAATAAAGTAGGAGCATAACTTTTTGGCCTGTTAATTAAAATAAAATTTTCGTCGTTTAATGGACTAAAAGGGTTGTTGAAACAACAATCAATGGGTTAGAATTAGATTAATTGGGTTCGGTTTAATTTGAATTGAATTGAACTGAGACCTTTTTCATAAGTTTTTTATTTTTGGATTTTACTTGAGTTCAAAGTTTTTTTTTAGGGAACTTGAGTTCAAAGTTATTTTTCATATATAATAAGGTTTTGTGTGTGTAATAAAATGATGTAATTTTATATATTAATAAATAGTATTTTAGAACCATATTTTAATTGCATATTTCAAATTTGATCTAAGTCCAATCGAGGCTCAAACCTTATCAAGTTTAGAATTCAAAGCTCGATTGATTCAACGTTGAGTTTAATTTTTTTAATTTAAAATTTAAAAATAATATTATTTTATTTAAAATGATTTTTGTTTATATTTAAAATATTTAAATTTCAAACTGATTGAACAACTCCAAGCCCAAATATCATCCCTAATTAAATCCTATCCGAATCATTATCATACATACCTAACCTTTGAATTGGCATATAAAACTTATGGCTGGCTTTGGAACACTACAACAACATAAGGACTGGGGCCTTGGGAACCGACAGGCTCCTGTTCAAGCCACCGCAAGTGGATGTAGTGGTCAATGGTCCCCTTAGCTTTCCACTCTGCCTAATCATGACACTAAACTTGCTAGTAATTTCGAACCATTAAACATAAATTAAGCATGTTTGTGTATTGATTCACCAGTTCCTATGCACCAACTTAACTTCTGTCAGATTATGATAATCATCACAAGCAAATCCTGAGAATTTTCAAATACTTCAGTTTTCCGACCGACCAAACACCAAATTATCACGTGTAAAACACCAGATTTTCTAGTACGAACGAGAAACTGTTGACCAATATGACTTGTTAGTTGTTACACATTATCTCACAACGATGTGCTTCCACCGTCCGATCTCACCGTCCACTCGTATAAGGTATACCCACCGGCTTCCCTCTATTTAAACAAACAAACCCATTTTTTCATCTTCACTTTCTCACCGTCCAAACACAAACGAGAAAGATCCCAACTTGAGAAATGGCTTGTTCAAGCTCTGCTTTTAGAAGTATCTCATTATCTACTGTGAAAGTAGCGACCCGATCGAGATCACATGCTACTGTATGCACCAAAACACTCGTCCCTTTCAATCTCACAAACTCGTCCAAGAATTCGAGGTTGTTTGCTAAAGCTGCAAGCTTTAACAGCTTCTCGGTGCCAAGAAGATCATTTTCTTGCAGAAATCAAGCTGTTTCATCTGATGACCCAAGACCTAGTAAGTGATTTATCTGTAGTTGAGCATGAGATGAGTCTTGGAAGTTGGAAGGGATCATTATAGTTTCTGGAACGTTCTTTTCTGGGTTTCTCATTTCTTTGCTTGTCTATGCAGCTAAAGTTCAGGAGCTTCATGTTTATGAGATAAATGAGAGAGATCGTGGTAGCCCTGCTTATCTGCGACTGAGTCAGAAAACTGTTAACTGTCTAGGCGATCTTGTGCCCTTCAGTAACAAAGTAAGTTCTTTGTGATCTGATGTTCTGCGTACTGATTCTTGTTTGTTTCCCGAGAAAATTTGCTTACTTTCATAGCATAGTTTAATCATGGAAAAGGCAACTTCTATAACAAATGAGTATCCACAGATCATATTTTGATGAGTTTTTTGACATTTCCTTTCACAGCTATACAGTGGAGATCTGCAGAAAAGGATTGGAATAACGGCAGGACTCTGTGTGCTGATCCAGAACAAGCCTGAGAAGAAAGGGGACAGATACGAGGCCACGTACAGCTTCTACTTCGGTGATTACGGTCACATATCGGTGCAAGGTTCATACGTGACCTACGAGGACACGTATCTTGCAGTGACTGGCGGGTCAGGGATTTTCGAAGGAGTGTATGGTCAGGTTAAGTTGAAGCAACTTGTGTTCCCTTTCAAGTTGTTCTACACTTTCTACTTGAAGGGTATTAAGGATTTGCCTCAGGAGTTGCTAGGGACACCAGTTGAACCTAACCCTGGTGTGGAGCCAAATCCTGCTGCTAAGGCTTGTGAGCCACATGCAACAATTGCTAACTTCACTGATTAATTTCTGACTATGGTGATTCTGATGTAGGGTTATAGTTGAACCAATAATGTTGAGGAACTAAAGAGTGTATGCTTAGAAATTTTGTGAATTGAACGTTTATGTTGCAGTTCTTGTGATGCTTGGATGAGTAATGGTTTGTGGAATCCATGGCTTTCATATAAGTTCTTCTTGACAGTTGTTAGTCCTAGTCCAAAATCAGAGTAACAAGTAGAATTCACATGAAAAATGGATCTATGAACAAAAAACAGCTTAGAAGATACAATGGGAATAGGTGTTTTTGTAGAAAAGATCTGTCTGCTTGAACTGATATTCATTAGAAAAATCCAGGACATGAACTCTTAAGCGAGATTATGCAGATTAGAGAGAAAGTTCAGTCCAGAAAATGCAGTTGCAGAAGAAGTGACTTTCAGACCCAACAACTCCCAGTAGAAGAAGCACAAGAGCTACGAACTCTATAAACATCAAGTTCACCAGAGAGCAAAACAGAATTCTTGAGGAATTGCAAAAGATCCTGACAAGAACAACAGATCAGTAACAATAATGATGTCAGAGACTGTAAAACGTATCTGCAGTTTAACAACATTATAAAAGATTGAACTTTTACCATCACTAGAAACAGTATCCACCAACTTCCAGTTTAAAGAACGATTAATCACATCAACTATCCACAGAAATCAATTTTCAGAATCCCATCAAGCTCAGTTGAATGGAAGCACATTACAAATACAGGAAGAGAAGCTAAGATGGTTTACTTGTTCAATCCTCCAAACTCTGAATCCCTCGTCTTCTTCTCCATGGCAGTGCCACCTCTTATTCCCTCTTCTCTTCCTTTTCATTCCTCATCTTCCTAATCCCGTAAAAACCGTAACCCAAGAGTTAAATTTTCTTGTTGGGTCCTCATGAGGGTTGGGTTCCAAATTCTGTCTAGGCTTTACATCCATTAAAAAGGCAATCTTTTTGTGAAGACTAAAGCTGTGTGCATCTGCATTTTAAGATGGACATGACTCTTCTTTCACATTACTTCTCTTCTAAAAGATAATGAATCACATAACTCTTATGACCTGTTTGGTTCAACCAAATAATATTTTTAGCATATTCTTATTTCATTCCTTAAACTTGTGTTTGGTTAGAAGCAAACACAGAATAACTAATCACAAAAAATATGTAAGTTTGAGGAATAGCTAATACCAATCTTTACCTATCTTTATCTATTCCAAGAAAACCATTTCTTATCCGAGACAAACTTTATCCTTCAACATATTAATATTAAAATAGAAGAATAAGAAAATTAATAATAATAAGAAATTTCATAATAAAAATAAAATTTGATAAATTAATAATAATAAGTAAAAAATTTATAATAATTATTAATAATATGAATAATTAATAATAATAATAATAATTAATTAATTAATTATTCAACCCTGAAATATATTTTCTTTTTTAATTTAATTTGATTATAGTTTAAATTTTAGGCTAGATCGAGTTATAGAATTTAAGAACTCAATTCAAAACTTAATGGGCTGAACCAAAATTTTGAAAACCGATTCTTACAGGACTAAAATCGGTACAAAATACTAAAGGGTCGGTCTTATTGTATTTAAATACTGGTCGGTACTGGCCGATATTTAAAATATCAACCAAATACTAAGTAGTACAAAACATTTAAAAAAGTAAAGGGGCTTTTTT
>JANVCL010000001.1:27043075-27061323 GCA_026546855.1 Erythroxylum incrassatum
ACAATAGAGAAACCGGAGAGAAGAAAGCTAAAAAGGAGACACAAGAAGAAGGAAGAAGGGAGAAGAAAACGTAGAGGGGAGGGGGAAGATGTCGGGTGAGCTGATATTTAAAAAGAATTTACTGATGGAAATTTCCGTAGGTAAATTCAAAATTTTTTTATTCCACCAATAATTCCAGCCTTTTTACCGACGGAACGAAAATTTCCTTCCAAATTTAGCGACGGTATTTTTTCCATCGGTAATTGTTCGTCGCTAACTTGTGGCAATTACCGACGGAAACTGTTACTGTCCCTAAAGTCCGTCGCTAATATTGGCGAGATGATTTCCCTCCATTTTTAGCAACGGAAAATTAAAACCATCGTTAAACAAAATTTTTTCACGTTGATTTTAGTTACGGAAATAAGTTTTCCGTCGCTAATTTGCTACGTTTTATTTTCTGTTGCTAAATGAATTTTTCACGTTGACATTAGCGACGGAAATATGATTTTCGTCGCTAATTGGCTACGTTTTATTTTCCGTCGATAATTTTCCGTCACTAATTCTTACTTTTCTTGTAGTGTGATAATACTAAAAGTTCCAAACAGAGACACTCAGGCCTTTAAACAGTTGCATAAAGGAAACTTGAGACGTTTAGTTAAACACACCTCTTCACGAATCATTTGTAGGATTGGTGCACTCCTCCTTGGAATTCCACCGCCCTGAAGAGCAGAATCAAGATATTCAATATTTGACGAAAGCGAATGGCCAACAAAAAGCATCTTCAATCTCTAAGCTCACAAACAAGAGGAAATTGGTTTTATTTCACAAGTTGAATAGTGGAATCTTACATGGACAAATCCAAATTCATTATCCTATTGACACACTGGAATCCAAAAGGAGCAAGCAATTAATTTTTTTGTACCGTGGAAAAGCAGGTAGGTGATACACTATGAAGTGATTCATATCATGATTTTAAGTACACTTGTTGAGTGCAGCATTTATTTGTAAGAAGATATTGACGTTTTGATTTGTAAGGAACTTGTCTGTAAGGTTTCATAGATCTATCTGCAGCTTTTCTGGTTGTTCCAACACAAGTCAAATCCACAATTTCATACTTTTGTCTTCTCAATACTGTCACGTGAATCAATCTAAATCTAAGGTGCTCTAAAACAAAGTTTTAACTGCCAAAGAAATGAATCCTAATACAAAAGCCAAAAGGTGTCGAATCCCCGCAGACAGTTATTTCTAAGGATTCCTTCTTTTGATGAATATATTTGTTCAGGGTCAGACCAGTAATAGTTCAGTAACAATTGAACCAGTTGCATCAATAGTTCGCATGGCAATAAAATTTGCAAATTAAAGTTCAGTGGCTTTCCTCGCCCCTTGCATATGTCAATCAGTTATATTCCTTTCATAAGCTAGCTAGTTACACAGCATACCAGGCCATACTGAAAAATGCGTTTTAATGCCTCATCCAAATGCTGCTCATCTCCATACCGGAATCTTGTAACATCGCTTCTGACCTAACAAAGCTATAAAAATCAGACCAAGAAGAATATTCAAGTGATCGAATAACATCTACCAATGCAGGTGCCCAGTAACCTGTTTAAGGATTGGAGTGGCACAAGTTTCCCTTAATACTTGAGCATCAGAATAAGTCAAGCACGGAACTGGCTTCAGTTCTGCATACTGTATACCATTCAAAAAGGAAGTCAGCATATATTGCCTACAGAGACATCAGATAACTCTCGCTTGTTAAATACTAGGAAAGAAATGTTATACCTTGAGAGCCATACCAATAATTGCAAGAGGAAAGCCATAAGTTAACATTATTGCTGACCACTCAGAACCAGGGAGGATATTGAAGTATGCGCCAAATCCATACCTGCAGATTTTGCCCACATCTAAAATCATCATGATTTTAATGTTCTAAGCACTAAAACCAATATAATAAGCAACTTACGAAAGCAGTGAAATCCCAAGACCCAGACCAATGACACCGAAGGAAACCTGCAAATTATCAAACCCAAATTTCATTTCCCAGAACACATGAGGATAGTCTAATCCAGCAAAGAAAACATAAGCCAATATACTAGATAAGTGACTCCAGATCAATCATCAAGTAGATTAGGCAACTGTTTGTTGCAGCCTTGCAGACTATGACTCGGATCATAACCAAGAAACCAATTGCTTATTCCAAAGAACAACAATTTGGAACAAAAATCCCGAGAAATTTAATGTTTCTCTTGAAAGAGAATCATAGAAAAAAGCCATCTTTGCTACAAAATATCATTGCTTTATAGAGTTTAGATCTCCTGTCCAATATTATGATGTTTTATTGTGTCCAATAAATCTCAGCCGTTTATTTATGTGAGTTTCGCATGGGTACCACATGGGCTCACAAAATAAATTGCTAAAATTTCACATAATAAGACAGAGTAAAACTGGATAAAAGATCTAGTCTCAGCTTTATGATAACGAGAACTGACACAGCACTACTATTATACTGAGAAACAATCGTTAGCTAAGAGAATTACAGATTACTTCAACAAATATAACAAATTAAAACACGAGTGAGACAGAAACAATTGAAAAGCACAGATCTGAATACACTTAAACAAAACGTACCTTAGCGAGAGAAAACCCTTCATCGTCTTCGACAATGCTTTTAGGAGACGGAGTTGCAGTAGAAGGCCGAGTCGAATCCACTGCTTTCACCATCCATCTCAGCTTGCGATTATTCAGTCTCTCGGCACTCGTTGTCATCCGCGTCTTGCGGCTGCCTACGGACAGAAAGCGACGGCTGTGGTCGAATATTACCAGTCCGAACCGGTCACGACTACCTTTAGTGCCATAGACTTCACGAGAGCGTAAGTAAATTGCTCCGGCCGCCGTTGGCGGTGGCGAAACCACTACTTCCATGGCTTTTGAGGGGACGTGTAGTGTGTTTACGCTATCTTTCCGGAGCGGGAAACGAGCGGTTACAGTTACATGAGCGTCAACCGCCCACAACCATAAATATAAATAAATAAATATATATATATATATATATACACACATTATTTCAATATGTATACATATATATACACACACGTATCTAAATAATATATATATATATATATATATACACACACGCGTATCTAAATAATAGTACTTAAATAAATAGTATTTTGAGGTTTTATTTTATTTTTTTCTCTAAGCAAAATTAGTTTTTGAGTGTTATTATTTAATAGTTAATAAATGTTGCATATTTTATAATTTCATGTACTAAAAATAAAATACTTTTATTAATATTTAAAAATTATAAATTTTTATGTTTTAAAAAATCTATTATATATTTATGAAATTAATATTACTAAATAACTAATATATTTTAATAATATTTACTATTATTACTATTGTCTCATTTGCACGTGGGTCTACCGGAAATAGTCTCTTTATTATGTAGGGATAAAGCTGCATATTATCAGACCTCTCCAAATCTCGCTTCAGTGTGAGACTTCAGATTGGGTGTGATGATGATGACTAATGTCGTTAAAATTTTTGAGTTAAGTTAAAAAATAATAAATTAAGTCTTATTTAATTAAATTTAAAGCTTAAATTTATGTATTGAACTTCACTCAAATTTGATAAAAATATATTTATTTTCAGGTTTGATTAATTAAAATTTCAATTTGAATTGATTTAATGATAATGGATTAAATTATATTTGATCAAATTTAAATTAATTTTCGAACTTGTAAATGTTACCATTAATAAGTGATATGAACTCTCTTGAGTCGTTTCAAAATGTTGTCGTTTTGGTATTAAGTTTTTTCATATCTAACTCTGTCGTGGACCTCGTGGTTGGTCAGACATTGAGGAGGAGAAGATACGTTTGTGGGGCTATGGAAATCTGGAGTGAGAGGTCGGAGGCCAAAGTGGTTGGTTTCGATTTTGTGCGATTGACAGTTGGCGACTTAGCATTGGGTTGACAAAGATAAGGTAAGCAATCACAAGATTCTCTGCCTAACGCCATTTATGGCAAGCAAGTACAAGAAAAAGCACGTTCATTTATTATGATTACTACTACTCTAATGGTACTGCATTTCCATTCTCAAAACTGCCTCAACGTTACAGGTTGTCTTCTTCAGAGGTAATGGTGGCGGTTCCCGACTCTCTCTCTCTCTCTCTCTTTCTGGTCTTTGTTAATACTCAGTACTTTGTAACTACTCTCTTTGTAAAGTTTCGTTCTTGGAAATGATGATCACAAGCAACACAAAGAAAGAACTCTGAAATCTCTTGTTGTTATGGTTTCTTTTCTGCTCTTGTTTGACATTCCTAACAAGAAGATGTGAGTTCTAAAGAATTACGTTTTTGTCTTTATGGGTTCTTCAGTTTATGGTGTTGGTCTTTGTTAATCAATCAATGAAGGTGGTTTGAACTAATAAAAGATTCGTGAATTGCCCTTGGGGTTTATGACTCTGGACTTGGGAAGAAATGAAGATGGTGATGATGGTTCCAGTGAGTTTGTTCTTATTTGTTCATAAAAATGGGAACTGCGTGGAGCCTCTGGTGCATATTAGCTACCCAACTTTGCCTATGATCAGTATTTATCATCTGTGGTTACTCTTATGTTCCCCCAAAGGGCTTAAAGCTTCTGATGTTTTCTGATAGTTTTGGGGTTTCTTGGCCTCCCGACAGTGTATTCATTTCTTTTACTTAATCTGTGCTTTTGTCTAACATAAATACCATCATTTTGATCATAAACTATTGCACTTTTTATCTGATGTTAGCGTTCTATGGGCCACTGGAGATGTTAAAAGTGCCTGTTTTGGTAGAACTTCCTTTACCAAGTGATCTGCTAAAATGATTACCAGATATTATCATGATCTTACAATAACTTATGGTTCGAATCTTTACTATTTAAGTTCAATCTAGTACTAGAATTACAGTTTGTTTGTGTCCTCAATATGTGATCCTTGTTCTTCTGATGATCCTGATGAAGTCAGTTAAACACTATGTGGGTGCTAGTGTTATTGGAAAGGATCCTTATGACATTTCAATGCATTAGGTTATTCAATGAAGTAGAACTCCTCTGCCTTTTGTTTTGAAAATAGGAAGCAATCCCTTGAGCCGATTCAGAACGTGCATAATCCTCTTCCAGTCACTCTTTCGCACGTAATCCTCTTCCGGTCATTCTTTCCTTCCTATCAACTGTAGTACAAGCATGTTAAATGTATTGTTGATATCTTTCAATTGAGTTTCCATAACATAGATGAACTTTCTGATTCAGGTAAAATGTCTCTGGTTCTAATGTGCTATAAAATGCCTTATAAAGATTGCTGTCTCCGTTCTCAGAATGCGATAAGCCAGCATCGCAGACAACTGCAATGTGACTGTTCAATCTTCTCAACAGGATCTAGGTATCTTGATCAAAAATGGAAGGCTTTACTCGGTAGTGGTGATATCTTGACCAAATCAGTTAGAAGAGGGAGAGTCCATACGGCTCAAGAAATGAATCGTGGCCAAGGTGATTTCCTTCTGCGAAGCATTAATGATACACCTTCCCTGCATAAAGGTTGGACCAGAAAAGGATACCAATTGCGCAAAGTACCATGTGCTTTGAATGGTGGTAATACTGAAGCACATCTGAAATTATTAGATTCGTATCTCGGAAAACTCCATGGAGCTGAATCTCATCCCTCTTCAGATGCTGATGATCAGAGGGTTCATTTGCTTGAAAAAACTGATCTGATCAGTACCAGGGAGGAGCTAGATTCTCTTAACACATATCTTGGAAAACTTAACGAGAGTAAGACTCCCCAACTACTTCTGTTATTAGCTTATTGTCTAGTATGGTGGTTCATGTTAGAAAGCTTTATCTTCATGCATCTTCTAAACATCAACCTGATGGTGGAAGTAGTAAAACTTTCCAAGCTCATAAGCCACAAGTTTTCCTTTTTTCTTTATCATTTAGTAAACGTTATACCCATGCTTCCGGCTCTTGAGTTTCTACTCTTTAACAATGAAATACTCTTTTAACTGAACTTATTGAGCTCGTCAGTAATATTTATTTTCTTGTTCAAGTTTAGATTGTTTTATGAATTTGTCCCCTTATGTGTATCCAATTGTTTGCTACTCTGCAAAATATTTTTTCAAATTTTCATTTTTCCTTCAGATACAAACACAGAGAACTACAAATCATCTAATTTTGATGATGTTACTCTAGAAACTCCAGTAGCAAAGCCATTCACATTCAATAAGGGTTTTAGAAAAGGTGATCAGAAGATATCAAGAAGTACTGCAGAGTTGATGCAAATGAAAGTTGACAGTGGTTCAGGGAGGTCTCAGTCATCAGATAAATATGATGAAACCTCTGATCTCTATGTTGCGTACGTCATAATCTACATAATTTTGTCAACCTTTTCCTTCTTGTTTCTCGTCTTCTTTTCCTTTGTCAACTAGTATTGTTATGTTTGTGATGTAATTAATTCAAGCTTTGTACCTAATGCTAGCTCTAAATTTTCTTTTATTCTCAATTTCTTGGATGCAGAAGCATATTGGCGTCCGTAAACATTGCAGTTTTTCTGTTTGAAATGGCCAGTCCAATCCGGGAGTCTCACTCTGAGCTCTTCTCACTGCCATTATTATATGGTGCCAAGATAAACGATTTGATCTTGGTTGGAGAATGGTGGAGGCTAGTGACTCCAATGTTTCTGGTACAAGATTGACAATGGGGTTCGTGTTCCCATTCTGCACTTCTGTTTCCCATGTAACTTGATTAACAATGGAGTAATCAATTGTAAAGATTAGCACACAAAATATTGTTTGGTTTATTGAACAGAGAAAGTCTTATGCTATGAACAGAAACTGATTAGATGAACTGGCCCCGAAACTCTGCAAAATTTTAGCAGTACTTACATGGTGGAAAATCTTCAACAACATAAGTAGTGATTTAGTTCATGATAGCATTGTTGGTCAAGATCGTTTACGAATTTTCTAATTCTGTTTCTAAACTTTTTATTTGTTTTTCTGTTCTTTGAATATTGTCTCTCCAAAAAATGTGGCAAATTCAGCACTCTGGAATTTGTCATATGGCTCTTGGATGTTGGTCACTTCTTTCTTTTGGGCCACAAGTTTGTCGAGCTTATGGATCATTCACATTCTTCTTGATTTACTTACTTGGAGGTATTTCTGGCAACTTGACAAGTTTTCTTCACACACCAGAAGCAACTGTTGGTGGAACAGTAAGAAACATTGCAACTTCTTATTCTTTTATCACCAGATCTGTGTTACTAATTACTTTGGTACTTCTTAAGCAATTACTTGATATTTACAGATCAATTATCTGGATTAGCAATGACTTCTTAACTTTGACGGGCGTACTTAAATATTTTAACGGATTGATTTTGCGTACATAACAAACACTTAAATTTGTGCCTACCAGAATCTTAGTTTTAAAGCAAGAGAAGCAGCAGCAGCTTGTAATGACTTTAAAATCTGACCATATACGATTTCTGGAGATGGCGATTCCCATAGCCTGTTTCTGGAGCATGATTTAGTCAGGGAAAACCTACATTGAGACTTTTTTTTTTATTTTGTAGTCTTAAATTATATAGTTTTAACTGTATCCTTTTTCCTTCATGCTAAGGTGTTATATATGCACTGCAGGGACCAGTATTTGCTGTAATTGGAGCTTGGCTTATCTATCAATGTCAGAACAAAGATGTGATTGCAAAGGACACCTCAGAACGCATGTTTCAGAAGGCAGTAATAACGATAGCTCTTAGCTGCTTATTAAGCAACTTCGGTCCGATTGATGACTGGTACAGTTCATAACAATTTAAAAGCTGATCATGTAATATCTGTGTGGCATAAAAATGAACTTGTTCTGTCATTTGATTTTGTTATTTCATGGGATTCTAATAAGATGATCTTGTCAGAAATTCCTGAGGTCGATCTTGTTTCCTTCTTTAGTTTCACTCATTCAATGCACTTCAGTTCACATTTATTTCATAAAAGATTGGAAGTGTCTTGAGCTTATCCCTACAGTTTCTTAGTACGAAGATGGCTGTTTCAACCTGTTATCTTTTTATGTTTTTTACTTATGTAGCCCCTTTAACATATCTTCAGGACACATCTGGGGGCAGCTTTCACAGGCATAGTTTATGGGTTCTTCACATGCCCGACACTACAGTTGGATGAAACATCTTCAAGAAGAAGTCAGGATGAAGGAATTACACTTCTGAGACGATATGCTGATCCTTGTAAATCACTTCTTGTCTTCACCATTTGCATTCTTTTCCTCAGCTCTTTACTTCTCTTGGTTGAACCTCCTCTTGACACAGTTGTTCCTGATGACTTGGCATTATGAGGACAGGAACCTCTGTTTTGCTTATCTTTGTGTTTTTTGGACATGTTGGTTAGGATGCTTGAAGCTGGCCCTTCCGTGAAAAGGCCTGTGTGACAATACTATACTATTTCTAAAACAGTTTTGGAGTATAGCTTACTCATCTACGTTGATTTGAAAAAGAAAAGATATATTAAGTTTAGATCATATAAGAACTTGTTTTTCTAAAAATAACAGAAACTAATTTAATTTAGAATTAATAATACTCTTTTTTCATAGCCAAACGGAACAAAAAATGAAAAGTGGTCTCCTGCACGTTTTACATGTGTCAACAGCTTCGTGAAGAAACATGCAATCTTTTATTGGCAGCATACCAATTTCATGATGTTAGCAAGACTTATTGGTCTGTCATTACGTTTTAAATCACAGATGATTTAGCTGCAGAAAACGCTTAAGATCAAAACTTTCAAAAGGCTAAAGATCAGAACTTTAAGCAAAAGATTGAATCTTTGGTAAGCTAAAGGTGCTAAATAGTCAGCATCTCCGTTAGAAGTCTAAAGATCAAAACTTTAAGCAAAAGGTTGAATCTTTGTTAAGTTACAGCTACAAAACAATCAGCATCTTCGTCTCAAATTATGCCAGACAAACTCTCCCACGAAAGGGAACTGTTGACTAAGCAATCCTCTGTTTGTGGTCTTATCCTTAACAACAAACCCACGTAAAAGGAGAGACCTTTTTCTCAGTGCTTTAGTATTGTCTATGAACATCCACCTCTCTCGTCTTCTTCTTGTCCTTGTATAAAAGTTTGTGCTCTGGTGTTTCTGGATTCACCTGGAGCTTGAGTGATATCAAGCTTCGAAAATGGCAGCCGGGAGGGTTGCTAGAGGCCTAATGGGTCCTCTTTTAGCAGGGAACTTGGTTGTGTATCTGATTATTCTGGGATTATCTGGTTGGTCTCTTGACAAGTATATCAATGGAGAACAGAATCACCCTCGTAAGTTAATCTCTCAGGAGGGTTTCTTTTCCTTTTCTCTTGTGGTATTAGATACCAGTTTCAGCTTACTAAATGTATTTATATATATTGCTTCTGGTTGAATAAAAAATAGATTTGGGTGGCAACCCATCAACTAGCTTCATGCTGGTATTTGCTTTAATAGCTGGCGTGACTGGTGCTTGCTCTGTTCTCGCTGGGCTTATGCATCTTTGTGCATGGAGAAGTGAAAGTCTGGCAAGTGCTGGTTCACTAGCAACCATTTCTTGGGGCATGACTGCTCTGGCTTTTGGGTATGTAGTACCGTCCTAACTCTCTCTGAGTTTGTTTCTCACATCTCTTTGGACCGCATTTCAAGAATCTGGTTTGGTTACTTTTGACAGGGTCGTGTGCAAGGAGATTATCCTGGGAGGTCATAGAGGGAAACGGTTGGTGAGAAGATGATAGCTTCTTGTTTAATCTTCTGGTTCGCAAGAATTCACAGTCAAGCTTGCTCTAACTCTTCCCTACATAAAAATATGCAGCAAACATTGGAAGTACTGATCGTGATATCACTATTAAGTCAGCTGCTGTACCTAGGGGTTCTTCATGCTGGCTTGTTCAGTAGCAGATATGGACCTTCTTGTTACATTTATGGCAGCGACGGCGGTGGCAAGACCGCCGTGGACGGTGGTCCCCAAAGGACTCGGATTCCTTCTGTCGTCTAAATTTCCTTCCATGCATTCTTATTCTTATTTGCTACACATGCTCTGCGTGTGCTCTGTTTTTTGGTTTCTGGTCATCTTATTTTCCTTTTTTCTTTACTCTGTTATAGTGCATAAAGATCTGTTTTGAAGTTATAAATTTTTTTTATGTTTCAAGGAAAAGACAAATCTTGAAAAAGGGGAAAGGTAGCAACAAACTTTAGCAACATTTTTATGTTTCTATAAGCTAAAAATCAAGAATATCAACCAGAAAACAGCATAATAAGTCAATCACTCACCGAAAATTGAATCTTGCAAACCAAAATGAACCATAATTGTAGACCATGAGGATTTGGAAGGTGGAATAAAGGAACTGATTTCATGATAATAAGTTTATTCCACGAGAACGTCATTGATTCTCAAGTCCAATCACACAATACATAATTTCACATAATTCTGGTAACTAATTGGTGTTTATTTATTTATTTATTGTTTTGCCATTCTACAATGGCCAAAGTATGGCGGCCGCCGCAAGCAACAAGTTTAGCAATCCAATGCCCTTCAGCTTCATTTTCACGACCACCGACAACTTTTGGAGGCAGAATACCTATTGGTACTTCCATAGGTTGTCCTGTTGTCACCTTCCTCCCATATCCTAATCGTCCATGGTCACCTCGACCAAACTACCACCAAAAACCACTCATTATTCACAAACACCATTTACATAACAAAGTTGCTGATTTCTATGGTGTAATGGAAGCTTACTGAGAAAATACGGCCATCTCTGGTCAATGCAACCGAATGAGTCCCACCACAAGATACCTGAATCAGAAAGAAGTGGTGCGGACTAGTTGGTAGGAGCTTGTTTCCAAAATAAACAAAACCTCAACCATGTTTTCCATGCAAAGCATCTTTCATTAGACAGACTTGAACAAAAGATGCAGAACAATGGTCTGAAACAGAAACTAAATGATATTTTCAGGAGAGATTTTAGATTTTCTGATATGATATTTACCTGAACAATGTCCTCCCCTGCTAAAAGATTAACCTTTTGAGGCACCATTTTACTGCTCTTGTCATTATCTCCAAATCCTAGCCTCCCATGTTCTCCTCTTCCCCAACCATACACCTGAAAGGAAAGGGCAGTTATAGCATATCATATATGCAGTAACCTCTGAATAATTAGATCACGTGCTTAAGTACCTCTCCATCCTCAGTTAATGCAGTAGAGTGCCATCCACCAGCAGCAATGTCAACCTACACAAGCATCGAATGTAAACCACATAAGGCTATCATATATTAAAAAATCCAACATATATGAGCACATTTGTTACAACATTAATATAGGAGTTTTACTTGCACCAAAACACATTCAATTTGAGCCTTATAAAGCTATGAGAATTAAAGGTTCTAAGTTCAAACCTCCGAAGTAGTTAACAGAACAGCATCTCAACAATGTAACATACTTTGAGTCTCTCATAACACTTCAAAAGCTATTAAGTCAAGCTCATAATATTAAGTTAACTGGATACATGAGAAAATGACATGACCAGATAACAAGCATAACAGAATAATAACAAGCAGAGATTGCACGATTCATTAGAACTTATTTAAAAATATAATACAAACCAATGACATGCCAGAAAGCCCCTGGACAGGCACAGGTTGTGATCTTGGTTGGGTATCCCCGGTACCAAGTTGTCCGTATTCATTATTGCCCCATGCCCACAGAGTTCCATCTTCTTGTAGAGCTAAATTATGAAATGCCCCAACTGCAATAAGCTTAACCCTTTCAAGGCCTTGTACCCGCACAGGGACGGATATCTGTTTTCTGCAAACAATAAAGAGTCAAAATTAGGTGAAGAAAAGGATGATTTTGTTACCCGCTCGGCACACTGCTAAAAGAACTGAATTGATTTTGGACAATGGTAGAATGGATAAACAATAAGGAGAAAATTTGGATCACATATCAAGTCTGAGAAACCATACATGTCGCCAGGAGGCCATGGTTGACCCCAGGTCCAAACATGTCCTTCACGTGTAAGCACTACAGAGTGAGTACCTCCAGCAGCTACCTAAGATACCATCAATTCGAATAGATTTGATCAAATCATGACTGCAGCATATTATCCAGAATGCAAACACAAAATCAAAAATTCGAGATGAGATATAAATAAGAGATGTTTTAGACAGAAAAGAATATATATATATATAGCAAAATAGTACAGTCAAGACCTTTGCTGCAAAATTAATGCTGTAGCAAAGGCCAAAGACATAAAAGGGCTTTCATTATGGCTCAAGACTCTATGTCTGAGATATCACCAGGCAAAGGAAAAGCTCTACACACTTTTCTTAACTAATCTATAGCACAACAAATGTCAGCTTACGGGCCAAAGAAATTCAACTAGGAGTACAACTTAACAAAATTACTTCAAAATTTGAAGCAGGTAATAATAATATATTGGCGTTTTAGAGGAGTTATTGGAATAATACTTATTTTATTGCAATGAGTCAGCAATAAGTAGATTGCCACATACAGAAAACAATTTTCAGCAATTTTTATACATTTGCACATGTGAAGTATTGAGTATAATATATTAATATTTCCAATGAAAAATTTACAGAAAGCAATTGCTACTCCTGCATAAATCAGTTTCTGGTAAATTTTATTGATACATCGTTATTGTCACCTGGCGAACTACAAGCTTTGATGCACAACGCTGAGGTATCACCATATCTCTTCTCAATGGTCTGCCAGTGTCATCCTTCCTCTCAGGCTCTTCACCACACTGCCCATACTCATTTCCACCTACAAAACACAACATCGTCCAAATTTTCATCAAACCAACAGCCCTCCTTAGTAAACTAGAGCTAACTAAACATAATGAATGAGAAATAGCACAATCTTGAAGCAATCAAGGTTTTCTATAATCCGTGGCTATTGATATACCGAACCAAGCAAAACTGGTCCTACTCAAGTAAGCAACTGATGTAAATTCCATACCTTTGCCTAGTAGCCTAACAGAGTTCAAAGCTAAAGAAATTACTCTGAGCAAATAAAAAGATGTAGGTAAAGAGTCCTACATACCCCAAGCATAAGCACGACCTTGATCATCAACAGCCAGGCAATGCCATCCACCAATAGCAGCCTATAAAGGGAAATAAAGAAGAATTTAAGAAACCAGTCCAAGTAAAATCCGTTCTTATCTAAAGATAACAGTGTAATGTAACATAAGCAGCAGATCGTTCATTAGAGAAACAAGAAAAAGGGGAAGAGCCGAGAGAGAACCTGAACAATATTAACATTGGCAAGAGCCTTAACTTGACTAGGAACATTCTCAGTCTTGGTCTCAGGAGGGCGACCAAGTGTCCCTCTTTGATTCCAACCCCATGTAAACAACTGGCACAAACATCAAAAATCAGGAAACAGCAAACACTCATATATATAAAGAGATTCTTGTTGATGGTCTCGGAGATGAAAAAGGAAACAGAAGAAGAACCTTCCCGTCCTCACAAATGGCAAGGGAGTTCCTGCTACCGGCAACAACGGAACGGACTTTGTAAGGTTCAAGAGCTTCCACGACACAAACCCGATCTTTCTCGTCGTCTTTTCCTATACCCAATTGGCCGTCTTCACCTGAGCCCCTGCAAGTTGAAAAGAATCAACATAAGCACTACAAACACACACACACACACACAGATAGCAGGCAAATATGGGTTCTTTGAGTAACAGAAACAGACCAGGCAATAACAGAGGTATGAGTAGACATAACAAGAACAGAAGAGGAACAGAGAAGAGAAACAGATGTTCTGATATGATATGGAAGAAGAAGCAGGTAAAGTAGTAGGAAGGAGGAGGAAAAGCGTAAAGTGAGTGAGTTTGGTTTGGGTGAGGGAATCGGATTCTGATTACTGACCAAATTGGATGGATTTGGATTTGGATTTGGTGGGCCAATAATGTTGTTATGTTGACCCGAATACGATTCTCATGGGTCAACCCGATTCTCATGCTTTACATGATACACCTAAAAAGACTGAGGAGGAAGGTTGGTTGGTTAAATTCTTTCCTTTTCTTTTCTTCTCTGTTTTCTTAGCACATATAAAAATGATAATAAATAGATCCGAGTCTAATTCAACTTCAGAAAAAAGAACCCAAATAAATTGACAAAAAAGACATTTTTATTTTTTAATGATAAGTAATTGCATAAATGAATTGTAGATTTGCACTAATAAATCTCTTAACTTTGAGATAGATTGATAAAATTGAATAGTCTAAAAGTCTTTGGTTGTGTTTTTAAGAGGTGAATAAGTATTTTTTTCTCACTGTAAAAGTTTATTTTTAAATGAGTTCTGACTATAAAATGAAAAAGTATTTTTTTAGTAGATATAATTTTTCTAGTAGTTAAAATACAACTTTTTAAGAAATCTAAATTTGTAACTTCTCAAAAAAATACTTTTTCAGTAGATTTTTCAAATTAATTAATGAGCTTATTTTTTTAGTCTCTTTTGTCTTTATATTTTACACATAATTATCACAATACTCACAATCTCATCTTTACGTTTATTTTGATAATTATATAATATTATTTTACTTTTTTATATGTTTTAATATTTATTTTTTATATTAGTTTTATTTATGTTATAATCTATATAAAAGATTTGGTTATATATACTTTCATTTATGTTTCATATGGTTTAAAATTATATAATAATTAATATATTGTGCTATGCATATTGTTTAATATACTTTAAATAATATTTATATACATAAATAATTTTTATTATAAAATAAAATATTATTAAAATTAAAATTATTTTTTATTTTTATGTTGCCAAATAATCTTCTGTATAAAGCTTTTTCAAAAAAACTCTTTTTTAAATGATAGTCAAATAATCAACTGGCTTCTTAAAAAAACTCTTGTTAGAAAAAATCTACTAATATAAACCCATCTAAACAGACAATAAAAATAGAAAATGATGGACTTTGACATGTTATGAAGCATAGTGCTATAAGAGTAGGATTAACGATCAAACTCAAACTTACTTTAATTCAGTTTAACTTTATCTAATTCAAAGTCATCACTCGTCAGGTTAAATCCAATTAACCAAATTTTGAGCCAAACTCCAGCTTTAATAGGCAACTTAAGGCGTGATTCAAAAGTTCAAAAACCTTTAACATTTCGAACTTCAAACCGTAGTGGCCCGACCTAACCCAATCCGTTGTCATCCTAAACTAGGAGTTGAAAAGTAGATGACAAGTGGGAAAGCCAATAAAAGAAACTTGCTTCAAAACCAAGCCCGAAGTGACAACCACAGTCAACCACTTCTTGATCACTTGAGATACTAAATTTGATCTAACAAAATAGACCATAGGACTTAAAAGGTGGATGACAACTGGGGAAGCCAGTTGAAGCAACTTGCCTAAAAACCAAACCCAAAATAACAACCAAAAACCAACCACTTGTTGCTCATTTGACATACTAAATTTGATTTAACAAAAAAAGGAAGAAAAAAAACACCAGATTCTAAATTATAAATTATAAAGATCTAAATATAACTGTTTGGTATTCCACATTCGCAGTGTGCTATAGGGCACTCATATCATAGAATTAGTTCTTAGAAATGCAGCAGCTACAGCAACCCCAACAAGGCTTCTATGTGAAAAAAGAAAGAAAGAAAGAAAAGGTCACAATATAGAAGTACAGAGAACAGGTAATCCTATAACTGCAAATTCATCACTGCTGTTGCTGTCCCTCGCTGGATTCACGTTTTGTCGCTTCTTTGATCTCATCCCCGGCCTCATCCTACGAAAACCACAACCATGAAATGTGTTTAACACCAGCCATCCGGTTTTAAAGAAAAAAGAAGTGAATGATTATACAAGAAAAGTAAGTGTTCAGTTGCATCAACCAATTAAACGAGCTGTGTAAGAATTACCGGGATATCAGAAGTCCAGAGGGTCAGATTGTCTCGAAGAAGCTGCATGATCAACGTACTGTCCTTGTAGGATTCCTCACCCAGTGTATCCAGCTCAGAAATAGCTTCATCAAAAGCCTAAAGAAATAGAGTTTCTCAAAATGCAGAATTTTGACAAAGAAACGCTGCCGATAATATTATCGTGCATCGTAAAAGATCAGCAATAGATCCGACAAGATTGCTGATTAGAAAAGGAGATAATGCCAACATAGCAATAATGTTACACAAATGTGTTTTACAGAAAAGGTTTATAAAAAGAATTTGTCTGCCACTTTCTGGAGAACAACATCACTTGTAAAGCGAAGTAAAGAACTCAATATGATCTTCTTACGCAATGCAAAAAGAAATCACAGGAGATCTAAACTTGGTAAAGTGATCATCAGCTAATTCCAGCGCCTTGCATTGCTATAAGTAGACTGTCTACAATTTTCATCACGGTTTATAGTTAAGCATACCTGCTTTGCAAGATTGCAGGCCCGATCTGGCGAGTTAAGGATCTCATAGTAGAACACAGAGAAGTTAAGTGCAAGTCCCAGCCTTATAGGGTGCGTAGGAGGCAGCTCAGTAATAGCAATATCCTACATCAAATCAAAATTGTACCGAGTAAATCTTGAAAAGAGCAAACAGGCCAAACGTAAAGGTAGCAAGAGAATAAAAACGGATAAAATGACAACAATTTCAGGCCACCCACCTGAGCAGACTTGTATGCCAACAAGGTGCTCTCTGCAGCTTCCTTCCTCTCCGCACCAGTCTTAAACTCAGCAAGATACCTGTGGTAATCACCTTTCATCTTCAAGTAAAATACCTTGGATTCGGGAGATGTAGAGGAGGGAATGAGATGAGAATCAAGAAGACTCAAGATTCCATCACAAATCTTGCTCAGCTCAGATTCAATCTTGCTCCTGTACTCCTTTATTAATGAGACATGATCCTCATTTCCCCTGCTCTCTTCCTTCTGCTCAATGGATGAAATGATCCTCCATGAAGCTCTCCTGGCTCCAATGACATTCTTGTAAGCCACAGACAGGAGGTTCCTTTCCTCCACAGTAAGCTCCTCAACACCAACAGTCTTTGCAACTATCTCCATAAACTCCACCATTTCCTCATAGCGTTCTGCCTGTTCAGCCAACTTGGCCATGTAGACATTTTCCTCACGTGATGATTCAGTTGAAGCCATCTTTGCCAATCCAAACTAATTCGTAGTTCTGCATGACAGTTTCGAAACAATGTACCAGAATGTCAGCAGATATTTAAAGCATAGATATACAAGTTAACAGAGTATTCAAAATGCACTCTTTCAATTTCTCAACAAAAAAAAACACTCTTTCAACACACAGCACGAACAGCAATCGTCAGTCTCTTACAAATCTCCAGAGACAATAATAGACTAAAACGATACCAATGAAGTTGGAGGAACACATTTGCTCATTCGAATGAGTTACTTCATTTGCTTAAGAAACACAAGGCAGATAACCTGCTTATAAAGACCATAACTTCATACACATCAAAGAGCCTACACATCTGTTTCTTAATCCATCCATGAACTGTAATAATATAAAAGCAGTATATCTACTTAACCACTTATTCAGGTTACACCTTCCAATTATATGCCATAACCTCACAAAAAAAATGGGGGATCTTGTAACATACAAATGATAAGCTTCCCATAGCTTCCATATCCAGAAATTACAGGCAACAGAATGTACATAAGCAATGACAAAATCTTAAATGAAACAATAAAAAATTTTGAACACAAAAGCATATCAAAACCAAACTTGTTATACGGAAATCGAAAAAAGTAATAAAAAAAAACTCAAGTCAACTTATCAGAAACTTTCTGATTATCTAAGCTAGAAACTGGCAATCACTGTAGCGAAATAAAAAGTCAACTCAATCAATCAAACTCCGTTCCTTTCCGCTATTTTTCTCCGCCAATCAAGTAAAATCACAAGATCAAATCGGGTTTCAGCCAAGGGAAAACTTTTTTTAAAAATAAAAAAGAGTCTAAAAACGTACAGAGTAAAGAAAACCTAAAAACGAAATAAAGAAACAAAGTAAAACAATAAGAATCAAGCAATAAGGATCTGAAGAAAACAAATGAAAACAAAAACCGATGAACACAAAAGACGAAATCATGATTCCTGACATATGAACACAAAGAGAAGAAGAAAAAGAGACGCACCAAGCGGTAAGGATCGGATCGCCAATCGAATCTCTTAGAGCAGTTGTAGAAGAGAGTTATGTTTGAGAGTTCGGGGAGGGTTGGGCTTGGGGGTCGGGGTCGGGG
>JANVCL010000001.1:27067490-27095931 GCA_026546855.1 Erythroxylum incrassatum
GTTAAAACTTAGAGAATGAATGGATGAAATCAAAGTGTCAAATGCATGAGTGGAATGGAGATGAAAATGTTTATATGCTTGTAATGATATTCAAGGAAGTTGAGTAAATTGTGTTAAGTGATTAATTATGGAAGAGAATTGGATATGCTAAGATCATATGAGGTTAGAAAAGAAATGACAGGAAATTGAGTCATTATATAAAGTGATCAAGTGTTCTTGAGATGTAAGCTTATGGATAAAGTTTGAATGGATAATGTAGAGTGATCTTATGAAATGGAGTGTAAGTCTTAGTTCTATTAGACAATTTGAATCATGATTTGAGAATGGGCATAAGGTGTGAATGTAAAGTATATACCCGGGATTGTCATTGAGCATGCATTATACATTACACATATACATGTGTGAAAACTGAATAGGTTTGTGCTTGTGCTTTTATTAATGTGTGTGCAAATTATGTTTTGCATATGATTGATACAGGATAGAACGTCCACATCTAGACGTTTCCGGATCATCAAAGAAATGCTATCTTGAGCGTACTGTGAGTAGACCTAGATGGTCTTATTTTATGGTTTGTTTGGTTTTGTTATAAATTGAATAATTATTTGAATATGTTGATTATGATGGATTATGATGGGTTCCGGACAGGAGGTCCGATGATTGTGTACTGGGAATTGTGTTATTGAAGTGCTCATTGAATGTGAATTGGATGAACTAAGTGTACATGATGAGATTGTTAAATTGTTTCGAATGCACAATTGTATATGAATGAAAATGTGAATTCTCAACTATATGTTGAATGCAGGACTACGGTCCGATGATAAGTGATTCTGATTGAATAAGCGCATGCAAATACGAGGAATGCATTTCATTGCATGAATACATGAAACATAATGGGAGTTGTGAGCAGAGTAGCCACCGATTAGAGCTTAAAGCTCAACGAGTGAAAATGAGCTTTGCGCTTAGATAATGATTCAGAGCCTCAGGCTCAACATTAATGAGCCCTATATGAGACATTTTTCAATGAGTCCTATATGGGATAGTTTTCAATTAGCACTATATGGGACAGTTTAGGCACTCGGTCACAACAAAGTAATAAATAGAAAGTGGGTCTCATGTACATGTGCACAATATGAAGAACGTAATTGTATTGATTGTGAATGTGAAATGTGACATGATGGGCATGCACTTAAGTGATTGTGAATGTGAAGTGTGTCAGTGAATGTGAACTGTGTTATGTGACAGTGATTGATTTATGTGTTATGTGACTGGGTGAACCATCGATGATGGTCACTCACTGAGTTCGCAAAACTCACCCAAAATTTGCATTTATTTTTCAGGACTCAGAAGAATACCCCGTTAGGCAACGGGAGTATACTTACTGCCCACAAGGGAAAGTTAGAGGTCGGGATCAGTTCGCGTCTGCATTAGGATATTTCTTATTTTTGTATAAAGTGTATTCCATGAATTCTGTACAGTATGTATTTGAATATTTCAGTGTGTAATAAGTGATGAAGTATGGGAATTCTTGTAATGGGATTGAATAAAAAGTTGGATATGGCTGTTTATATTAATTTGTGCCAATTGAAAGTGATTGTATGTGTTTTGCATATTGAAATGGGCCCCAATGGCCCAAAGTGGATTGTTTTGCAGTTGAAAAAAGGTTATAAATGAAATTGGGCCCAAAGTGACTATTGAAACTGTATTGATGATAATGTATTGAAAACAAGTTTTCTACTGTTAAATTTATTTTGGCCCACATTGGAAATGGATTTCTGCATAGAGTAGTGTTTTTTAAAAAAATTTATACCGACTTGTAATGGATTGAATGCCCTAGCATGCTACCTTCGCAGACACGGACCCGGATATCAGCGTCGATGTCGGGTTCGGGTCTTGCGGGAGTGGGATGCTACATTAAAAGCAATGGTTTTTTTTCATTTTGAGTTCCAGATTGAGTTTAAAGTTAAGCTATACCCAATTTAAAGGTTGATCAACTCAAACTAAACAAACCTTACTAACCCTAATTTAATAAATTATATTAAAATAGTATTATTTTGCTTAAACTAGTTGAATTTGTTTTGAATTAATCCTATTAAACTCAAATTTGACCAATTTGTAATTAAACTTTCAACTTTAAATATACTCCTTCAAACTATTTGGGTTGAACTTATTCTACTCTTCCTACAAATTATATTTAATAAAAAGGATGGAATGGTATCAAATCAAAATTGACACTCAAGCTCAAGTATAATAAAAACATTTATAGGGTCAAAAGTTTCAAATTTGTAGTTTTTGCTCGATCTGATTTGATTCTATTTGGTCCAACTTTAAGTAACCTTGAATCTAAATTTGTATTTTTCATTTGATAAATTTAGACTAAACCCTTTTTTGGCCAATCTAAAATTTAATTAGATCTAAATTGAATTTTTTATGATTTAATTTAATTTCGAGCTAAGCTTTAAACATATAAATAAACTTGGAGTTCAAGCTCGGAGTATATGTGTTTGGTTTAACTTGAATTGTTATTGTTACAGGCTGTTTGGAATATAACGAATTGAATTTATTAACGAATTGAATTCAATTACATTAATGAGATTGACTTGAATTCAATTTACACTGTTTAAAATAAATTTAGTAATATTATAATTGAATTCAGTTACACTATTTGGAACAAATCCAATAAGATTATAATTGAATTCAATTATTTCATATGACACATTTACCCCTGACACATTTATATGCTATTTTTATTATTTTTTTGGTAATTCGGTAGATTGTATACAAAAAAAGAGTTATGTACAACGAAGGAGTGAAAGTAACTCCAAGACTAATCTAGCGCTCACCTACAAGGTGGGGGAAGAAATCACTCCTACAATTGCCGCAAAATAAACTCATTTCACCTCAGCAAAGCGTAACCACAACCCAGCATACTATTTAACCACAACAAGGCATACACTCAAGCCACTCAAGATCAACACAAACATACCATAAATGACTTATGCAGAATAGAACATGATGTTTATTGCCTCTGTTCTCTTGGTGCAGTGAGATTTGAAGAATTTAGAGTGTAGGAGATTGTCCCCTGTCTGCTACCAACTGTAGACCCCGCGACCGAACTTATTATGTTCCTTATGCTGGCAAACCTGCAAAGAAAGATTAGTAAAATAGGCACTCATTTAATTACCTCCTCTTTGTGTTTGGGCTTGATATTCCTGAACTTGGGAGATTACTCCAAGGTACACACTCCCAATATCCTTGGCTGCATCTTTAAAGGCTCTAGCATTTCGTTCAGACCAAATGTAGTAAACTGGAGTAGAGAGAAGGATTGGGAAAGGGTTTAAAGTGTGGGTATTTGAAGCTCTTTGGAACCAAGTGAGGAGAGATAGGAGGGAAGGCTGGTTTAGGCATTGTAATTAGAAATGAGTGAGGCTCAAGTCCCAAACTGATTTAGAAAATGAGCACTGAAAAAACAAGTGGTCTAAGGTTTCATTGGCCGAAAGGCACAATGAACAATGGTTAGTTGTATAAAGATAGGGAAGTTTGTCTCTGGTTTGTAGTTTTTGAAGGAAAGCAAGCCAAAGGATAAAGGAGCACCTAGGACTGCTACCTTTATCCCACACTAGCTTATACCATGAAACTACTTGGACAGGAGGTCGCAAAAAGATATAGGCGGAGGCAGTTGTGTACTGTCTTGTGAGACCAGCTAGCCATTCTAAACTATCAGGGTGAGAACTATTTGGATGATAACAGGGAACTTCAAGGTTCCTGATGAGCTCTAAGGAAACTGCTTGCCAGCTCCACTCATTGATAATATTGGAAACTCGGGCTGTCATTGGAAGTTCTAAACCATTTATCTCCCTCAGAGAAGAAAAGGTTTGCAAGATACCTCTTAGGTGCTAAGGGTCCTACTATAGAAGAGTAGATATACTATCGCCAATCCTAAATCTGAATTGGTTCCTCATCTTATCCCTCACAAATAAAATTTTTCGCCAGCTCCAAGAACTATTGTAGGTTGGTTGAACACTCTAAAAGTTGTTCCTTCTCAGAATAATAGTATGCACCCACTTAACTTATAATATTTCCCTATCTTTAAACAAATTCTAAATCCGTTTTCCTATCAAAGCATAGTTTCAAGTAGTTAGGTGTTTCACTCGTAAGCCACCCTACTTTTTAGATCTACTAATGTCATTCCGTTTAACCTTGGCAAAGGAATTAGAATCTACCCTCCCATCCTAAAGAAAGTTCCAAAGCTTCTTCTCTATATCCTTAAGAATGGAGGAAGGAATGATGAAATGGGACAACTAGTATACTTGGAAGGAAGAGAGAACAGAGACAACCAATTGGATTCTGCCAGCATAAGAAAGACTTTTATAAGTCCAACTGTTAATCCTTTTGTTTATTTTGTCCAGAAGAGGAAGGAAATCCCTCCTAGATAAACGACTTGTTATGAGAGGGACCCCTAAATACCATATGGGAAGAGAGCCTTGTTGGAGACCAGAGATTAGTTTCATACGGTAAGCTAGATAGTTTGCATACGGGGAGAGAAAAAATTGACTCTTGGATGTATTCATATCCATGCCAGAGAACATAGAGAAGAAACATAAAGAGTCAAGCAAAGTTTGAGTAGATAATAAGTCTACATGACAAAACATCAGAAGGTTGTCAGCAAAGAAGAGATGGTTGAGTTTAAGGCTTTGACATCGCTAATGATAATTGAAGGAAGGGGAATTTTCTATACAAGCCTACAGATTTCTAGAGAAAATTTCCATACAAATTATGAAGAGAAAGAGAGATAAGGGATCACCCTGTCTCAAGCCTAACTTACCTTTGAAAAATCTTGAAGGAGTGCCATTGATCAGGATAGAATAAGGAGTGGAAATGCATTCTTTGATCCAGGTAAGGAACTGCATCGGGAGGCCTACTGTAGCTAGAGCATTCATAAGGAAATCCCAATGAATAGAGTTATAGGCTTTTTGAAGATCCACTTTAAAAGCACACCACTTATGATTGTTAGAAAGGTGATAGTTCTTGAAAATTTCTTGAGCCAACAAAATATTATCCCCTATGCGACGATTCTTGACAAAGGCACTTTGATTAGGACTAACTATGTGAGGAAGGATGGCTCGGAGCCTATTAGCTAGGATTTTGGCAATCACCTTGTAAATCATGTTACAACAAGAGATAGGTCGATAGTCTAAAATTGTGGATGAGTGAGCTTTTTTGGGAATGAGAGAGATAAAGGTAAAATTGATCTCTTTGAGGAATTTTCCTGAGTGGAAGAAATTTTGGATGGTTGTGGTAACTTCCTCCCCAATAAAAGGCCAAGCTTTCTTGAAGAAGAATCCATTAAACCAATCTGGGCTAGGGGCCTTATTAGGGTTGAGAGACTTAAAATCTTCACTAATCTCCTGGGTGGTAACTTCAGTAATCAGAGAATAAGTAAGATGTTCAGACAAAGGGTGAGGAAAGAGGTTCCCCACAAACTCTTTGGAAGAGTGAAGTACCTTCTGAGTTCCTATAGTGCCTTTAAAATGATCGAGGAACTGCTCTTGAATTATGAGAACCCTACTACCCTGTTCCCATTTCCCACCTCTAGGGAGTGAATGGAGTTGTGGTTCCTATTGGCAATGAGAGAATTGTGGCCTAGTATTTCTATCCCCTTCTCTGAGCCATTTAATCCTAGAGGATTGTCAAAAAAAGGATTCTTGGTCCTCAAACACTCGAAATAACTCATTAAGAGCTTCGGATTCCTAAGCATACAAATGGGAGGATCTAGGCAAAAGTCCCATTTGATATTGGATGTAATTAGGATGAGCTTGACAGTTCTCTACTCTGGCAGTCACATCCCTTATCTGCCCAGTATTCATGATCTTAAGGGCGTGTTTAACAATCTTTAGCTTAGCCACTACACAATATATAGGAGTGCCCCGAACTAGAGAGGACCAAGCTTCCTCTACTGTGTGCAAGAAATTGGGTTGAGAGGCTAAAAAGTTTGAGAATCTGAAAGGGGTAAGTCTTTTATGCCGAGGAATAGTAGACCTAACTGCTAAAAGGGAATGGTCCGAGGTATAAGGGTTGTGGATGACACTATAAGAACTAGGAAACTTGAGACTCCAAGCTGAGTTAACGAGTGTTCGATCAAACTTACGAGCAATGAAAGAGTCACCACATTGTTTATTATTCCAAGTAAAACTAGGGCCACTGGAGTTTAAATCAAAAAGGCCTATTTCCCCTACACATTGTCTGAAATCACTCATCCCACTCATAGCTAAGGGGCTAGAAGGAACGGCTTCATGAGGGCATAAAACAACATTAAAGTCCCCTGCAATGAGCCAAAGGGAATGACCAACTGTAGGGTGAATGTTGGACAAGCCAAACCAAAGAACCTTCCTATGGTTGAAATTGTTAGACCCATATACACAAGTAACTAGGATAGACTCAAAACAGTGCCTAAAAGTCAATTCCAAGTGAATAAATTGATCAGAAGAGCAGATGATAGAACACAAAAGGTGATCAGGGTTCTAGGCTAGGACAATCTGAGCATTCGAAGACGAATCCAGGTTACTGTTATGAGCCCAGTTGGGGAACAGAGAATTACGAACCTTATTTAGGTAGGAAGGAGATCTAATCCTAGACTCTATTAAACAAACAAAAGAAACTGAATGACTTTTTAACCAAGCACAAACAACTAGTTGTTTTTTGGGGTGATTGAGACCCCTCACATTCCAAAATATCAAATCCATAAACCTAAAAAGGATCTATCACCTAACCTACTTCTGTTTCCTCCTAGATTTCCTATTAATCCTCACTGTGAATTCCCCTTCTTCCCCTCCCTTAGGACCAGTGCTATGAGGAACCAATTCAGAAATAGGAAAGATACACCTGCTCGATGTACAGCAACACTGTTGTGCTCCCCATTGTCTCCAGGAAGTTCTTCGGGCCTTGGTTGAGACAGGTTCTGGGTTGAAGGACTCCCTTCCGAACTAGTGTCTGCACCCTCTTGCATAGGTACCTGCGGGAGAGGATCTTGCGCCTTCCTTGGCTTTGTAGAATCGTCTGGTACACGAATTACCTCCTTACTAGTATCTGTCATTACAGAGTTAGGTTCATGTGTCAATTGATGCGGAGTGGAAGTGTTGGGGTGTGTCTCCTTGCCCTTCTCTAACTCATGTTGAAACCCAGTCTCACAAAATCTTCCGGTAGGAGCCTGAGCCTTTTTTAGCCCCTGATGATTTGGCTTCCATTCATATTCAATTCGGATCTCCTTGAAAATTATTTGCCCCTCTTCATTATACGTGGCCAATTTGAAAGCTTCAAGCCATTTTCCTTAGAGCTCCAATTCCACACACAGATGAGCATAAACTATCCTAGACATCTTTGCAGTCTGTGAATCCATTAAAATTGGCCGACCCACCACACTGGCTATCCGACCCAAACCTTCAGTTGTCCAGTATTCAACTGGAACATTGTAAAACCTAGCCCACACTGGGGCATACTTAACTTCTTCCTGTTCCCCTCCATTCAATCACCACCTTCGCAAAAATAATGGCTGCCTTTGGATGTGCCAAGGGCCCCATTCTAACACAACAGTCAAACCTTCCTCTGACTCAAACTTGAACAGAAAATTATTAGAGCTAGTGATAAGCATTTCCTTTAAACCAAAATCAACCCACGCCTTTGCTAAAGCTCGATGGACAACAGGGTAAGCTGGCCTCTTACCAATAAAAAATCGATCAGAGCTAACCGGAATTTGAAAGCACCCTTCTTGGCCAACTCCGGAGGAGGCATAACGAAGATTTGCGCCTCCTTGATTTCGGGGGGATAGAAGGATAATGTGGGATCTTCAGAAGAAGCCTCCATTCCTTCCACTACAACTGCCTTCCATGACTTAGGTTTAGGTTTCTCATGGTTGGGTAGTGGACCATTTCCCTGAAGGGTTTGGGTAGGTAGAATGGGCAGGGGCGATTTCCTGGAAGTGATTGAAGGGAACAGTTCATGGGGGGGTGTTAGTTTCAAAATGGAAGAGATGATGTTCGGATCGAAATTTTAATCTTGGTTGTGGAGGATAGATGGTGATTTCTGGGGAGATGAAGGAGTTAGGGCTGGATTTTGGGGAGGAGAGGAAGAGGACGACGCAACCATGGATGGGGAGGAGTAGCTCGGTGCAATCGCAAGTCAGGAGCACGCCGCACTCAACGCTCGCACTCTTATCGCTCGCTACTCTCTGGTCTCTGTACCTTGGTTTTCACCGCACTCAACACTCGCCGCTCTCTCAATTATAAGCTGTTTAGTAGTAAGCTTTATTATTTATTGTAAAATGTATCATAACATATGTAAATTAATCAGTCAATTTTTACAAAATTAGTTAAATTTTATTAATTAAAATTAATTAATTAATTTTATTTAATAATAATAATACTAATTAAATATTTTAAATCTTAAATCTGTCTGTATATGTACACATAAATATATTATCCACTTCAAATCAATGACGACGTCTAACCCAATCTCCTCTCCACTATCTACAGCACACTTGAAACAGCCAAACAGGGGAAGAAAAATGGAAGACATCTGGAAGAGGGCTCGACTCTTTGCCGAAGAAGCCGCCAAGAGTTCCCAATCTCTAACCTCCCCCAACATCGCCAATCTCATTGCCCAAACCATTAAAAAGTCCAAAGAACTCGCTCTCAAGGCCTCCAGGAAGGTTGATCAGTTTAAGGAAGCAGAGGTGTTGTTGCGTGGACATTGCGCAGTCTGCTGTTGCATTGACTGGTGGTGCATGGGTCTGCTATTGGGAGAAGAGTGGCTTGTCTGTTGCAGGGTTATTATGTTGGAGTCGTGGGTATTATTGAGTCACAACTTTAAAAAAGAAGAGATGCAACCGTTGGGTTCAATACACGTGAATTAAATTTACAAAGGAAGTGGGAATTCAATTCATATGAGAATTCAATTCATTACTTTTATTTGGTTCCAAACAGGTTAATTCAATTCATCTTCTTCCAAACAGCCTGTTAATGTTTTAAAGATTGAACTAGAAGTTGAAAATTGAAAATTGAAAATTTTGAAACATATTTAACAAAAATTATTTTTATTATTAAATAATTTAAAGTTTAATTAAAAAAAGTTGTTGAATAAAAATTTATTAATTTAAAAATTATCGATAAATTAATAAGTTGGTTGATATTAATAACAAAATTTATTAAATAAATACAACTGAAAAAAAAGAGAAAAATTACGGCTGTTAAACTCGTCGGTTGACTGTTTTACTCTTTGGTTACCGCCACTAACCTTCCCTCTTAAGAACTCCCCCTCTCAAAAACGCTCTTTCAACTACTGTTACCGGAGATTCGATTGGCGATCCTCACTGCTTCGTGCGTTTTCTTTCTTCTTCTCTCTGTGTTTTTCTTATTGGATCAAATCTGTTATGTTCATGGATTTTTTATTTCATTTGCTCGTAGATTGTTTTCTTCGAATCCTTATTGCTTCAATCTTCTCTTTTTAAATCGTTTTTAAATTTTCTTTGCTCTGTGTGTTTTGGAAAGTTTTTTAATGATTTCTCCTTGGCTGAAGCACGATTTGATCTTGCGATTTACTTGATTATTGCGGAGACAATAGCGGAAAGAAATGGAGTTTGTTACTGTGATTGCAACTTTCTAGCTTAGATAATCAGAAAGTTCTGGTAAGCTGACTTGACTTTTCCTTTCCGTACTGTAAGCTCTCCGTCTGTTCTTGTCTCCTCTTCTCTGTTTACTTGTGGATCAAATCCGAAGTTCCGGAGAAATTGTGAATTCCGATGGAAGAAAAGCTCAGAAAGCTGTTGATTCTATACGCTTCTCAAACCGGCAACGCTTTGGACGCTGCCGAGCGCATCGGGCGGGAGGCCGAGCGTCGAGGGTGCCTGGTCACTCTTTACTCCACCGATGAATATGATGCTGTTAGTATTTCTGTGTCTCATTTATCTCATTTTAGGTAGATATATGTATGGTGGAAATGTCGAGGAAAGTAGGAGAAGCTCTTTTGTTTAAGAGGTTCGTTAGTTGAAAATTTCGCTTCTCAGGTTTCCTTGCCGTTAGAGGAAATTGTAATCTTTGTGGTCTCTACAACGGGTCAGGGGGACACACCAGATTCCATGAAGGTTGTGATTGATGTTACTTTTTTTTTCGTAAATTCTCTTCAGTTTCAACATTTTGTTTCAAGGATGAGCACTAAATTGTCTGTTTTGTTTTTGGTTCTTCCTATTCTACTTGTGTAGGCCTTTTGGAGATTTCTTCTGCAAAAGAATCTTACTAAGCGTTGGCTGGAAGGGTTTCATTATGCTGTCTTTGGACTGGGTGATTCTAGTTACCAAAAATACAATGTAGCTATTTCTGAATTTCACGAGTCATCATCATCTTCAATTCATCTATATCTCTACTTTATTGTCATGCAATCTAGTTTTTCATTGCTGCATTGTGGTTTATAAGAGAATTGGAGAAAAGTATAACTGAGCTGGCATGCACGTACTATGGCTGTGCGGATCATGACCTTCATAATTTAACAGTTTTCTTATTTTTCACTAGACACATTAAGAAGTCCATTTTTGAAATGTCTCAAGGGTGTGAAGTTCAATACTAGTGCATTGAGAGGTCCACTAACTGCTTAGTTCTTTTCTTATGGCCTGGCTTAGGCAACATGAGCTCACAGCTTGCTTTAAAATTTTAAACATGTACCATGAATATTAATGTATTATTATTTCTCTTTTTGATGATTGGAAACGAAAAGAAACCACACAGATGCATCAATTTATGCATATAAAGGAAATGTACCATTAAACCCAAAAGCTTGAACTATCACTAAGGCCTAGTTATTGTTGTAACTCCAGAACTTCATGCAGAATCTCATTGGACTGAAAATGTGAAGAGACATTCAATGTAAAAGTTTAAGCTGTTGATTTAGGCCTATGGATGACTATATATTGGGTCTAACATGATGGTATGTGCGTCTTTAGAAAACAGACCGAGTCACATATGGTTGTTATTTAATTTGCAAGGCCTGAGATTAGATACTTGTTGCGATTAATTGAAGAATTAGTGATGGTTGGTTTTGCAGCTGCAGAATGTCCATGATTGGTTATTTATAAGAATGAAATCAGTTGTTTCCTCGTTTCTTTTTCTCAAGTTTGAAAGTAACAGATTTTGCTTGCTGTGAACCTGTAGTTTGTGGCTAAGAAGCTTGACAGAAGGCTTTCTGATCTCGGGGGGCTTGCAATTATTGAAAAGGGTTTGGGAGATGATCAGCACCCTTCCGGGTATGATTGCAATGTGCCTCTGTGCTTTTGTTTGGAGAACTTATATGCATATGCACTTAACAAACACAAATATAGAATATAACTGGTTCATCGTTAGAATTCATAGCTTTGCTTTAATTGCTTTGACCTTCATGTCTGTGCTGATCTTTTATGTCCTTCTCCAAGTCTTAAATATTTATCATAGGTACTCTTATGGTCAAGGTAATACGGTGATAAGCAGTCAAAAAGGGATAGAAAATGACTTTTTGGATAATATCATCTTAATTTTGATGTATAATATTGCATATAGGGATATTGTGGTTTGACCAAAGTTTTCCATTTATTGTTGATCTTTATCACCTAAACAGTATTATATATGAATTTTTTATTTGTGTTGAAATTTTATCTGAAAGAAGAATCTCCTTTAATCATTCCTTTTGCAAGAGAAGCATTGATGTTCCCAGTTGTTCTTTTAAATAAAATACAGCAACGACTCTGATATGCAGTATGTTGCATTGGTTGTTTATATGTACGTATAGGTATGAAGGTGCTCTGGATCCTTGGATGTCATCCTTATGGCCAGTGTCGAATAAGATCAAGCCTAAACTCTTCCCAAATGGTCCTGATTTTGTGATTCCTGATTCAAAGCTGATTGATCAGCCAAAAGTTCAAATAATATATCATGAAAGTGAGAAGCTGGGCTTAGATTTATCTTCTACATCAGGTAACTTGAAGTCAGGCTATATAAGGACAAGAGTGTGTATCTATCTTATGTCCAAGTCAAGTGTTTTTATATCCTTGATACAAGTTTCTGTAATTGTTGTCCAATATTGCAATAAAGAAAATGTTTTATTTTGAAAGTCTTATAAGGTGGGCTGTGAGCTTCAAACTGCTGTTTTATTCTTTGGGCATCTGACAAATACTCTTTTCTTTTGGTTCCCTTTTATCTTTTGGTTGATTTACTTGGAGTATTTTGTTTGAGCGTTAGCTTTATGAAAATAGATCAAGTTTTAGTTGTTGTAGGTTTTCAACTTACAGTTCTTTCTGCTCTGGTGGTACTAGGTCAGGAGCAAATTAAAAGGGCTCGCTCAATGTCTCCTGGAAAATTTTCTTACGATAAGGATTTGCCTGACTGCTTTTTGAAATTGGTATCAATACTTGATTAGCATGTTTGATTGATTTGATAAGTCAACTCACAATGATTTTGTTCATCTTAATTGTTTCCTTCATTTTTTTCTTAATTCTCCTATTCTTTGTCTACATTCCTGTCATGTAATTATGGCATCAGGTTCTTATTTCTATCCCTTTACATTTTCCCTTGTAGGTCAAGAATCAGGCATTGTGCAGAACAGGCTGTGGAAAAGATGTGCGCCATTTTGAATTTGAATTAACTTCACCTGTAAGTTATGTTTGTTTAAATGCTGATTTGAGTGTGTGCTTGTCTAGAATAGTCTTTTGTATGACTTCAAGCTGATGAAGCTGATGTTTGAATTATCCTCTTTCTGTGTTTCACTTTATTGACAGGCAATTAAATATGAAGTAGGAGATGTTCTTGAAATTCTCCCTAGTCAAAACCGTGCCGCTGTGGATGCTTTCTTAGAGCGTTGTAATTTGGACCCAGAATCTCTCATCACTGTAAGTCCTTTTGTATTATTGATGGACCTAACTGGTATAGCATATTTTTAATACCGCTTAAAGATAGACTCTGTATGCTGCTGCATTTTAGAGTCCTGTTTTTAATCTAAAAGTATTCATATAATTTTTGAAAAGCTAGCTGTTAATTTATTCAACCCAAGGATAACAGTGGAGAAAGAATTAATCCAATGGTGAGCACTGAGCAGGTCAAACATGCCTTGTTTGGTTCATTTTGCAGTGGGTTGGCACCTATAAAAGTTCAAATCTGAGCTTGTCCACTGTGAATATCCTGAGATAAATCCTTCCTTATAGGTTTATTTAACTGGTAACTTGTAATGTTTTTTCCATTGAGATCTGATATGTTTCTTCTATATTTGATATTGTTGCAAGAAAATAGAGATTGTGGAAGTAGTTGTTTCAGAAAGCAGAACCCTTATCTCCTGTTGGTGCCTACTTTGCCTTCTAATGATGGTTGTATTCTTCATTTGCTTTGATGTGTATAACCAGCTGACTATGCACATCCTGGGGGCTGAAGCGCTATTTTCCCTCATCTTTCTAACTAATTTTGTTAACAATTTGCTGATCAATATTCATTATCTTCTCATAACATGGCTTTATTGTTTTTTCTGAAACTGCAGCTTATCTGCACTCGAGGTTGATGTATGATAACATTCTTCTAGTGCCCCAACCAATAAACATTTCTCTTATTTCAGGTGCACCACCGAAGTACAGAGAATCACCACCTTGATATTGACGGCAGTAACTCAACCGTCCCCATAAAATTAAAAACTTTTGTGGAATCAACAATGGATGTTGCATCAGCTTCCCCCAGACGTTATTTCTTTGAGGCAAGCATGCTGTATGTTTTATGTTCTGTTACTTGTTTTAATGAGAAATTATAGCTTTTACTTACCATTATTTGCTTCTGTTTAATGTTATGGTATGGTCCTGTTTCTGTCTAGTTGAAATAGTCTTGTCTGCTATTTAGTATCGAGATTTAGATTGTGGGTGGCCCATCAACTATGGGAAAGGTAAATTTGGTGATAGCAGATTTATCATTGTACCTCATTTGTACTCTTCTTGGCTGTTGACTTGAAATTAGTTTTATGTAATTAGCCACAATTTTCTTGACTAGTGAATATCATTCTGATTGATCTGCTTAATTCTCCCATAAACCAAATCTTTAGCTTTGTTAATGAATTCTGGTAGTTCTGTTATTAGAATATGTAGTCCTTACGTTCGAACCTTTTCAGACTCCCAATAATGTTGTAGATGTACAGCAAACCAGCACCCACGAATTTGTACATACATATATCTGATAGACATCAAAGTTGGTTCTGCCAATTCAGTTTTTTCTTTTTGTTAAAGTTTTTTAGTCATATTTGATGCCACAGACTTCAATAATTGTACATTTCGTATCTGCCGCAATGCCTCATTTTCCAGGTAATGAGCTTTTTTGCGAATGCTGAACATGAAAAGGAGAGACTTCAATATTTTGCCTCGCCTGAAGGAAGAGATGATCTATACCAGTACAACCAGAAGGAAAGAAGAACTGTTTTGGAGGTCAGTTCTGTGCGAAGTTTTAGTCTTTTCTTTTTCTCTGTGGCATTAGAATCTCTTATAACGTCGAGCGCAATTGACGGAAATGATTTTTTGCGGATATAGGTTTTGGAGGATTTCCCCTCCGTGCAAATGCCACTTGAGTGGCTGGTGCAATTGGTTCCTCCATTGAAAACAAGGGCGTTTTCGATTTCTTCTTCCCCTTCAGCTCATCCGAATCAAGTGCACTTGACTGTCAACATAGTGTCATGGCTAACACCATTTAAGAGGAACCGCAACGGCCTATGCTCGACATGGCTGGCAAAGCTTGATCCACAACAGGGTATTTTTCCCGATTAACATAATTGAAACTTTTGATATGCTTATGCAATTATAAATTTATACATCATTGATTACCATAAAATGGCATACCTTTGTCATGCTTAGGCGTACGTATTCCTGCATGGTTTCATAAAGGTTCCCTTCCTCCTCCTCCATTAACATGTCCCCTCATTCTCATCGGACCTGGGACTGGATGTGCCCCTTTTCGCGGATTCATAGAGGAAAGAGCTGCAAAAGACGTCTCCGGCTCAGCTGCTCCCATCGCCTTCTTCTTTGGTTGCAGAAACATGGCTAACGACTATTTATACAAAGACCTCTGGTTGTCCCACTCACAGAATGGCGGTTTGCTTTCCGAAGTAAGGGGTGGCTGCTTTTATGTCGCGTTCTCAAGGGACCAACAGCAGAAGGTGTATGTGCATCATAGAATGCGTGAAAATAGCCAGAGGATCTGGAGACTATTGGCAGAGGGAGCTTCTGTTTATGTTGCTGGTTCTTCAACCAAAATGCCATCAGACGTAATGTCGGCATTCGAGGACATTATTTCCGAGGAGGCTGGAGTTCCTAAGGAAGCTGCTAAGTTGTTGCTTAGGCGGTTGGAAAGGGAGGGAAGATACCATGTTGAAGCGTGGTCTTGATCTCCCATAATCCCATTTAGATAAAAGCAAGAGGTGTACTAATACTATCCAAGAGAACAGCCGAGTAGCTCGAGTAGAAGTCTTAGTGAATTTCTATTTTTCAGATTTTTATTTTCTTAAAATTTATTTTTATTTTCTATTTTTATTGTTTCCTCGGACATTTATTTTGGCAATTTAGTGGAAATTCAATTTTTTTTCTTTCCAATCTGAGCTTTACACAAATGAACAAATTGGGCAAGGATTGTTAAGCTATTATTTAAAAAAAAAATCTTTCGGCCGTAAACTTTAAGCTCTAAAATCTTAATTTTAAGTCAACGACTTTGTTTGATTTTATTGAATTTTTAAAAAAATTTAAAAGCGAATTAATCTTTAAGTTTAGAATTATATATTATTTAGCTTAGTTTAAAGTTTAAACTTATTTTTTGTCATTCAAATTTTAGATTAAGTTTAAACTTATTTTTCTTAATTCCTATTTAAATTTCAATCTTATTTTTCTTGTCATCCCTAATTTATTGAATTTCATAAAAAATAAAATTGAAGAAAATAATATTGATTAAAAAACTTAATCGGTCGTTAAATTGTAAAAAATTATAATTTTTTGAATCGATTTAATTTAATAATTTTTGTTGTTAAAAATTGATCGATTAATTAATTAATTAATTAAAATTAATATTCATTTAACAATCTTATTTTTAATTAAAATTTAAATTATAAGAATAATCTTGTTTAATCATATTACATAATTTTAATTTTATTTTTAAACATACTAAACCTTTTTCCCTTATTTTTAAAAATTTTGAAAAAAATAATTAACTGAAATAAAGATTAAAAAATTTATGAATTTCATCTTTATAAAAGAAAATGCATTAAACTCTATCTTTCTCTACAAAGTACAAATTACCATTCTCTTTTTCTATTATTTTTTTGATTGGTCCATCTTAGTTCCAATCTAACCGAAGCCTTTTTCTTGGCTTCCATTTTTGACAGAGAAGTTGAAGCAGAAGAGAAGAAGAAGAAGAAGAAGAAGAAGAAGAATACACTCGTCCTCGTCTCTCTCAAACACACACAAGAACTAAGAGCGATGTTAGCTTCCTGTAGAGTACAACTCAATGTATATGCACACGCTGAGAGCTCGCAACTTGCTAAACATGGATTCTTACGTAAACCCTTTGAAGTTAATATCAAACCACTGACCTTTCAAAACCCAACAAAGCTCAGGCTTATTGCTTCCACTTCCGTCCCCATAATCGCTCAAGACAACACCCCGACTGAGAAAGAGGTAAATTTTGGTTCTTCTGATTTTGCTTTTTGAGCTTTTTTTGGAATTGGGATTTATGGGGGATTTAACAAAAGATTGATCTTTTGGTGTTTGACAGAAGCTCCGAGTGGTAGTGAAGCCAATGGCGAAACCGAGGATAGTTTTGAAGTTCATTTGGATGGAAAGGGCGTTAGGGATTGGTCTAGACCAAGTCATACCAGGCCACGGGACAATCCCTTTGAGTGCTTACCACTTTTGGCCAATAAGTGATGCTTGGGAACAGCTTAAGTTATTGCTGGAGAGCAAGCCCTGGATTTCCAGGACGCAAATGGTGATTCTGCTTAATCAAGCTACTGATATCATCAACTTGTGGCAGGAAAATGGCTGCAGGTCACAGTAATTTTACAGCTCAGGATTGTAAAATTGCTGATGGTTATACTGCGGTTGCAGGGCGATGCTTAATTGCGGGAGCAATTATAGAAAATTCCGGTAATGATCCAGCTAACTTCAATTTGAGACCACAGCTTTGTTGTGATGCTTTTGTTCATTGAGTAGAATCATCTTGTGATATAATGTGATTCCTATATAAATGCATCATCCAGTAGGAAATTGGTGAGGGTTTCAAGAGTCATCCTCACCAAGATTATGCTAATCTCTTATTCTATGTACCAATGTTCAATTTGAGGTGCTTTTATGTCAGAATCTTGTCCCTGTTTTCCTTGGTATTTCTTGTCCATTCCATAAAAGACCATTACAACTTATACAATGGGTTGTGAATTCAATGCTTCGCCTACAATGGATTTCCTGTCAGTAATTGAAATTTGAATGAGAATTCTATACCATTTTCCTGCAGTATCTCCTCAGGTTGTTTGAAATTGAATGTCGCAATCTGCTGAATTTCATGAGATATTAATGAGTTGTTAGATTGCTTTATCCTATGCAATACCTTCTTGTCTGTTAATCGAAAGTTCAATTCTCAAGCTCCCATCAGAGCCTTATGCGTTCCATTTTCAATGATCCAAACCATGAAGGTCATCTTGTTCATAGTTCTGAGATTCGTTCTCCAAAGTTTGATAGCAGCTCTTGCAGCGGCTGCATAAGATTATGATTGATAAGCATCTGAAGCAGCATCTGCTGCATCTCTCTACTTGTTCCCCAGATTTATTGAGCCAGAGGGGCTGTTGTCGATCGCAAACTCTTCGAGTGACCCTAACCTTTTATCTCGGGGTTCACTCATTGATCTTGGTTGGATATTGTTCCTGCTCTAGCAACTGATCGATGTCTGATTAATCCTGAAGTTATGAATGACATAGTAATGCTTCAAAGACCATGTTCTAGCATCGGTCTTGTAATGTTCTACACCTGATGCATCACTAACAACTTCTTCTTCTTGTCTTTTCCTCCTTGTTTTCTAATGGTCAGATCATCTCATTTTGATCAAGTATCAAAAACTTGGGTAAGCTCCAAACACAAATGATTTTGTAGTGAAGGCTATGCTAAAATGTCCTGTGCTCGTTGACGCCAGAAAGAAACTCCATGTAACTGTTAACCGATTCCTATAATCCGGCAGATACTGCCGGAACTGCCAACCTAAGTTGTATCAAACTCTCAACAGGTTTAGTACTCCTCGAAACAGTGAACTCTTTGTAATGGATAGATATTAAAGAAAGCACAGTTTAGTGCCGGCTTCTTTATGAAAAAATAAAAATAGAAACTGCTATTAAATTTATATATACTATATTCAATATTTGAGTAGTAGTCAAATAGTTTTATAATCCATAAATAAAATTCCTTTTTTAATATATTATGTTAGCATGATTGTTTTTACTTAATTACAATTTGAGTAATTAAAAGAAAGGATATGGAATTGTATTTAGTAAATTTTAAAAAATCTTATAAATTTTAAAAAATTTTCAATTTTATTTTTAGAAAATTTTATTCTTTTAAACTTTTATTAAAAATTAATAATGAAAATGAACAAAATTAAATGTTGCCAAAATAAAAATTAGACTTAGTTATTAAATATTACCAAAATTAATTTTAAAAAAGAATATAACAATTGGCTAATAAAATATTAATTATTAATAATTCAACTTAATTATTAAAGATTACTGAAATTAATTAAATCCAACGTTATAATTTATTACAATATTAATCATCGAGAATATACCGTATCAGCCACTCGGTATTTCCGGGCCATTGGATCATCATCTTCTTGTTCTTATATCTTCCTTCTACTGATGAAACCTTCACCTTCAAATCATCAGTTCTTCAGGAAAGTCTAAGTCTCTGATCAGCCAACGCTCACTAGCTACTGTTTAATCTTATAAGCAGACTCAATCCCAATGGCTGTAAGTAATCTTCTGAACAAAATCTCTCATCTCCTTTCTTGTTCTTAAGTTGGTTTTAATCCAAATCTTCAATATTTGTGATGTTTCTTCGCAGAAGAAACTTTCCCATGTCCCGAAATTCGGAAACTGGGAAAAGGATAACGTACCTTACACAGCTTACTTTGAGATTGCACGCCAAGGGAAAGCTAGTTCCAGGATGAACCCTAACGATCCTGAGGACAATTCTGTGGTCTTTGTTCATGTCAGGAGCTGCTCAAAACCTGAGTCCGATTATAGCTTTTTCAATCAAAGTCCTGTGCACCCAAATTATAACCAGAGAACGTACGCTGATATAAGCTATAATGAAGATGCAACACACTTGTCTGATCAACCAAAGAGTGTCCTCCAGCGAAATGGCAGGTTCAGTCAGAATAATCCTGATCTGGGAAAGAGTCCAGGATCAGTGAAAAGCATCATCAGATCATCAGAATCAGAATGGAAGAAGAAGAAGGGTTTGGTTCCTGGTGATGATGATAACGATCCTGATAAATTTTCTTCACCTGGAAAATCACCATCGACCAAGTCCCCACATGTGAGACGAAGAAGAAGTCGAGCTAGTCCACATGCTACTGACACCCCGGACAGTGTAAGCTTTCTTTAAACTCTTAGATTGATCAGTGAAGGTCTAGTTCTGTGTTCTTGGGATAAACAAAAATGGAGGTCTGAATCTAACTTCTAGTGGGTTGGTGACAGCAGCTTAGAGCATCATCACCGCCTGTACCAAAGTTCGGATCTTGGGATGAAACAGATCCCACATCTGGGGACGTATACTCTCAGATTTTCAACAGAGTGAAAGAAGAAAAGGCTTCTTCTTTATATCCCGCAAGTACACCACAACTGAGGAATCACTACATTGATAAGAAGAAGATGAAGCAAAGTACTCCAAAGGTGAGTTCTTGATCAGTGCAAAGTGATTAGCATGACAATGCATCACGTTTTTAAGTTCTTGATCATACTTCTAATCATGCGTGCAGTTCTCCTGCTATCCGTTTTTCCGAAGAAGCTAAGTTGCCACGTCAACTTGCTAACCTGTTCGATAGGAGAGACACTCATTGGTGGGCTTCATTTAGTTCTGTAGGGAGCTAGCTATCGTCAATCTATTTTAACCTCTACCTACTTTATCTCGTAAATCTTAATCATCTGATTATGCAAGACTTATGCAAAATTTATATAAATAGATAATTAAGCTTCGCGTAATAAAATAAGAACAGAATAAAATGAGTAGAAGATTCTGAGTGATCTTATTAAGAAGACTCTTTGTTGCAATGTATTTTTTTAATTTTGATAATGGAAAATTTTCTTATTTTATATATATATATATAGTGGCAATTTTTTCTTCTTTTATGGATAATATGATAAATCTAATATAGATACATAAATACTATAAAAATACTATGATATTGATTATTTATATGGAAATTAGTGATTAAATATAATTAATAACAATTAATGTTTTAATAACTAAATTATTGTTTAATTGCTTATTATATTATGTTTTATAAGAAATTGAATAAATAAATTATATTAAAATTTTTTATCGTATAAAATTATCTTAAAGAAATACGAAATATTGACTTGTACTCTATTATTTTAGCATTTTAAATTTTACTTTTATAATATGTTCTCAGGCCTGTAGTTCATCACTTTTCAATATTATTGTCAACTCATTATTAGGATGTTAATTTTGGCTCGGCTTGATTTTAGATCGGATTGAATAAGTCATGGGTCAAAATGTTTGGTCGGGTTAGACGAGGCCATGACTTGATTAGAACAACAAAAACGATGTCATTTTTTAGGTCTGAAATGTGACTTAACCGAAATAATAAAATGATATCATTTTGTAATTTTTTTATAAAAATAAGGATAGATAGGACTATCCAATCAAAAATAGAGTCAGGCAATTGATATGCTTACTCATTTTGAATATATTTATAAAATATCAACAATTTATTAATTTTATTTATGTTGAAATAAAAATAAGAAATATACATGTTCAGGTTTAATATATGAGAGTTTTTCTATCTAAAATTTAAAATTTAATAAGATAACATCATTTTATTTTTTATTTTACAAAATGGTATCTTTTTTTTCTTCAGATTTTGAACTTGAGTATGAATTTATTCAAAAAACTTGAAAATAATTAATTTTAAACTTTAACTCAACATGAATTATAATTAAAACAAGTTTTACTCATTAATTTTTTATTATACTCTTTCCTAATTATCACACATATTTATATTATTTCCAAGTTACCTTCAAATGATCATATCATAGCATATAATGCCACATTTGATGACATTGTCACAATCTCATGTCCTCATTTATTTCTTATGTCTAAGGAGACATCAAAATAAAAAATTATTTATTTTAATTATTAATAAACATTTAATAAATTATAAGACTATTTATATAAAAAATTTAATTATATATTAATAAATAATAAAATAAAATTTAGATAAAATCAATCGTTTTATTATTATATTTAACAAAATGCGAGAGAACTCAATTTTTCATTATAATCTAATTATTTTAAAATTATATAGCATTTTCACTAAGTATTTAAACATTGCATTAAGAACTTTTTTTTAATTATTAAGAACTTGTTAAATAATTAACAATTAAATATAAAATTCAAATTTTCGCAAAGCAGAGAAAGTTTAAATAACTTATTAAGAAAAGTTACGTATATTATGACTCTCGTAAATTTTCGCAAAGCAGAGAAATTTGTGTACCGAATACGTTGACTTATTTTTATATATAAAATTCACAAATTATTATATTATTCAAAAAATAATTAATAAAAAGAAGGGGAAAAAAGGGGTTTGTTAATGATCATAGCATATGACCCACCTTTCCCATCAAAATTTAATAATCATCATAAATTCAAAAAATTAAATAAAGAAAAGCGACACCAATTAACGATTTCGACAAATAGAAGAAAGTATTAGCCATCCGATCCGAGCGCCAAAAATCAAACCAACCCTACTACCAAAGTTCCAATCTTTGCTTTTCAAATTTCAAAACTTGCATTTTGTGAATTCTCACTCTCGCATCGCATCGCACTACCTCCATACCAGTTTCTCTGTTTTCTCCTCTATAACCAGAGTCCCCCCAACTGTTATTTTTCCATATTTGAAGCAGAACATATGGAGATAGGGAAAAGCCCTTTAAGTTCATGCTCCAAAGATCACCAACTCGTTTACAAGGAATGGTTCAACTTGGCCGATTCAGGTTTATACCATCTCTTTATTACTGGATTATCTGAAATGGGTTGTTCTTAAAATCCAGTTTGTTTCTCTCATGGGTTGGTGTTAGATGGAGACGGTCGTATCACTGGGAATGACGCTACCAAGTTCTTCTCTTTGTCTAACCTTTCTCGCCAGGAACTCAAGCAGGTGTATTATTTCGTATAAAGTTATTTCTCGATCTTTTTTGCTTGAATTGCGCTTCTAGATAATGTTTATATTTGTTAAGATCGTGGTGATTCATGTTCTTTGATTGTTTCTAAAGATATGGGCACTTGCGGATTCCAAACGTCAAGGATTCTTAGGATTTGTGGAGTTCGTTGCTGCGATGCAGGTCTAACCCTTGTGCTTTTGCTGGACCTTTGCTTGGTTTTGTTCCTTTTTGTTATTTAGTAGACTAGAATAAATCTAACATTTGTGTTGATTATTTTTGAGTACAGCTTGTTTCTCTGGCACAATCAGGACATGAAATCACCGTCGATGTTCTAAAAGATACATGTATGTACAACAACTTTATTCTGACTAATATGCTCTTTCATGTGCATTTATTAATGGCTGATTACCGCGCAACCGTTGAATTGGTTTTCCTAGACTGAAAAACCTTTTCCAAAGGATACAACGTATGGAGAATTAACATGAATTTTTGTGGTTAATAAGTCCTTAGTAATCACGAGATGAAAGTATCTGCTGAAGGGGCAAAACTTTGCTGATATATGTTGCAAGCTGTATTTTGATTTGACATTGATTATGAAGGCTTTAGCTCTGAGAGCGGTAACTAGAGATTTGGAAGTTACCAATGCTATCACATTTGCACTTATTAAGGGCTGACTACAAAGGCTTTTGTGTTCTGAATAATTGTTTTCCGGTTAGGAGTCAATGAAGTACTTCAAAGTCTTTGATTCATCCTTCTTTTACCATATGTGCTTTCATTTTGGTGTGGTTTAATTTGTATATATATATGTGTAATTCTCTCAGCTGTAGTGGAAAACATCAAACTCCCAGTGATGGAAGGCGTTAATGAGTTGCTAGCTGTAAGCATTTTGCTTAGTGTAATTGCAAGGCTTGGCTATTTGGAAGAATCACTGGGACACTCTCTTTAATTTCTTCTGTTTTCTTCTTCTCCCAGAAAAACAAGAATTCAATAGCCAATGGTGAATTTGAAATCAATGGTAATCTATATTCTGACTGCAATTTTTCTGTCTTGTTTAATTGTTTATTTGGAAAATTAATTGATTGATAATGTTATAGGATTAACTCAGCTGCAATTATCACCAGCAGCGCAACGGTTTACAACAAAATCATCAAGAAAGGTTTGCATAAATTTGGATTTGTTATGAACTGATGTTATTTCTCTCCAAGTTACTTTGTTATTTTAATCGTTGTTTGTAGGACTAATATTTCATTATGGTAATATCTATTATCAGGATTTTTTGGTATATGTTGTTGATATTTTGAAAATTATTGTTTATAATGGTTTTACTATGTTGTGGAACCAATAGGAAGAAAAGAACGTGTACCCTTAATGCATAATCTAAAAGTGGTCCTTGAAATTGTGGACTGCAACCACAATTGTAGTTGTAATATTATGGTTGCAGGCTGCATCTTGTAGTTATTGTGCTCTGATGTAGTTGCAATTGTATTTGCATTGATTGTAATTGTCACAATAACTGGAAACCACATTGTAAACCTTGAGCTAAAGCTTAAAAAGGTAACCATAAAGGCTAATACCTTTGAGCAATTTTCTGTTACTAGTATTCATCAAGATTGGTTTACTAACAAGGTAAATGAAGTATGTGAAGATGATAACTTCCTAAGCATGTGATTTCTGGCTACCCACCTTGTTTTTTCTGAAATTGTTGATTTTGCTGCCTGATTTTCCCTTCTTTTTCTTTTCTCTTGATATTTCTTTAAGCATGTGACTTATTCATTTGTCCCATCTTTACAAATAGTTGGACATGTTTCATATTTATATCCATTGCTGATTTATGTACATTTAATATACCTCTTGGCAACACTTCAAATTTTCAACTTGTGTTCTGATTAGTTTTCATCCCTTTTTCCACTATCTGTTGTTCAGATGCCACTTAATGCCGTAACATCTATAATTGATGGTTTGAAGAGACTGTACATTGAAAAACTCAAACCATTAGAAGTTACCTATCGTTTCAATGACTTTGTTTCTCCCTTATTGGTAAGTAGATTGAGGTGTTTTCCTTTTCTTTATTTGTACAATTGTTAATTTTTTATTCTTGATCTCAATCCTTTTACCTTGCAGTTTGTGATACTTAAGTAACTCATGCGTTAACTTGTTTTTCAGACAAGCAGCGATTTTGATGCCAAGCCTATGGTTATGCTTTTGGGCCAGTATTCTACTGGGAAAACAACATTTATAAAACATTTGCTTAGATGTAACTACCCAGGTTAGCTGACGATGGTATTTTCTTCTCATGTCAATTTGCAAGATTGTGCTGTCTAATCTCTTTCCTATGGGCAGGAGCTCACATTGGACCAGAGCCGACAACTGATAGATTTGTTGTTGTGATGGTATGCCCAACTTCCTTAATGCTTCTACTTTGATTTGACTTTGATATGTTGGAAACATATCTTGTTTTGCTTGCATTTATAGTCATTTGCAGTCTTCTCGTTTAATGAATTTTCATTTACTATACTAACCATGTTCTGTCTTTCCAAGCAATAAGTGAGGCATGAAGGATTAGGTTTATCTTCTTGGTCCATCCTGTCATATATTGGAAACCTTTTCCTCTCTAGAAATGCACAATTGATACGGAATGTACTAGTGTTGCTTCAATTCAAATTTGTGGGAACTTATATGATGATTTTAGTTGTCATCTACCCTTCTTTCTTATGGATGCTTGGCCTAAACTACATCTATTTGGAAATTGCCCATTATATTCTTGAATTTAGACGGGAACGGATGAAAGAAGTATACCTGGGAACACAGTTGCCGTCCAAGCAGATATGCCCTTTAGTGGCCTCACCACTTTTGGAGGATCATTCTTATCAAAGTTTGAATGTGCACAAATGCAACATCCAGTGAGTTGAACTTGGATGTGCTGTTCGTAAATGGGCTTTTCATTACTTATTTGTGTTACTAAGTATTTACAGTACCATTGCTGTCGTTTTTTCATGTGCTTGTAGCTGCTAGATGAAATTACAATTGTTGATACACCCGGGGTTTTGTCTGGAGAAAAGCAACGAACACAGCGAAGTTACGATTTCACTGGTGTTATATCATGGTTTGCAACAAAATGTGACCTGATTCTTCTTTTGTTTGATCCTCATAAACTTGATATCAGTGATGAGTTTAAGCGAGTGATTGCATCACTACGTGGTAATGATGACAAAATCCGTGTTGTTTTAAACAAAGCAGATCAAGTTGATACCCAGCAGGTTAGGTGTTGGAATTCAAAATGCCCTATTCTTTCTAATAGCAAGATTTATTAGGTCTACTGCAGTTGCTTACTTCTTGGTTTAACTATATAGTTGATGAGAGTGTATGGGGCTTTAATGTGGTCTCTTGGAAAAGTGCTGAATACTCCAGAAGTTGTGCGTGTTTATATTGGGTATGCTCGCTATCTCTTTGTTTATGATGAAAGACACCTGTGTATTGTCTGCAGAGTAGTGTTGTCAATTTGCTATATCACCTACTTTATGATGGTTGTGCTACTTGAAAGGAATGCTGGGGGTTTTCTTTTAAGTAAATTGTGCAAGTTTTCTTGTGATATATCCTAATGTTATAGATCTGTTGTTGAATTTGCAGTTCCTTCAATGACAAGCCTATTAATGAAGAAAATGTCAGCCCCATGTTTCGTGATCTTTTTGAGAAAGAGCAAGATGACCTTCTTGTAGACTTGGTTGAGATTCCTAAGAAGGCTTGTGATCGTCGAGTATGTTCAAATTTTGTGTATATAGTCTTTTAACCGTTCTTATGCAACATCCATTGATGCATATCTGTGTAAATTTCGTGCTTGTTTCCTGGATACATGTGGTTTTGATAAAGCTTGTGGAATGATGATTTTCTTTCTTACCTTTTTACCATGATAAACAAACTAATTATGACAATTATAGATCAATGAGTTCGTAAAGCGAGCTAGAGCAGCAAAGATCCATGCCCACATTATTAGCCATCTTAAGAAGGAGATGCCTGCCATAATGGGAAAGGCCAAGGCTCAACAACGGCTCATCGATAACCTTGAAGAAGAATTTGCCAAGGTTTTTCCGGCCTGTTTCTCTTGATCTTTTACTTCTGCACATATTTCTATTCTGTTCCAGAGTGATATAGAGCTGTATATCAAAATTCTCTGATTAAATGGAGCAGGTGCAAAGAGAGTTCCATTTACCAGGAGGTGATTTCCCAAATGTGGAGCACTTCAAAGAAGTCCTGCGGACCTACAATATTGATAAATTTGAGAAGCTGAAGCCAAAGATGATACAAGTTGTAGATGATATGCTGGGATATGAAATTCCAGACCTCCTGAAGAACTTCAGGAATCCCTACGCTTAAACGTAGATGTTCTTAATGGTGAAAAGGCTCTGTGCTTGTCCTCAAAGCAAAATGAACCATAAAGGTTGGATCTTTTTCTTCTTCCCTTTCGTTACTTGTCCTCGGGCAAAATGAACCATAAAGATACAATCCGTTTCGTTTTGCCTATTATTTTTTTCATAGTATGTATAGGTTTGAGCTGGTTAAAACAGTTTTGAATTGTATTGTTGGATGAAGTTCTATTCTTAAAGAGGACGTGAAAGTTTTCTAATATACAACAATCTTGAACAGAGGATGCGATTAAAGATGGCAATGGGTTTGGGCTGGCTCGAGCTTAGCCTGAATATTGTATTTAGGCTCGAGTTCGATTAAATTGGCAATGGTTACGGGCCGGGCTCAAATTTAGCCTGAATATAGTAAGTTCTATTCTTACGAAGTCGGAGGACGTGAAGGTTTTCTAATATACAATAATCTTGAACGGAGGATGTGTTTAAAGATGGCAATGGGTTTGGGCCGGGCTTGAGCTTAGGCTGAATATTGTATTCAGGCTCGAGTTCAATTAAATTTATTTTTAAAATTTTTTAAAATTAAAAATAAAATTGTTTTTTGTTTTATATTTTATGTGAAAATGCTTGGCTCGGGATTTATTTTTAAAAAGAATTTGAGCTTGATCGAAAGCTCGATTAATTCAATTTGAATTTGTTGACTTGAACTGGGGTCCAATTTAAAATTCGATTAGGTTAAATCTCATCCTTTAACTTTGGGTTAAGGTAGGTTACGTTATTATCAAACATGGTTATGAATTATACAATTAAAATAATTAATTATATGAAGCTGAATGCCTAAATTTTAATTATACAAAAATTAAAAAATTATTTCATAATTTTAAACATTATTTAGTATTGCATTGAATTGATATTAAAACTTATTCAAGCTTGGATATTATTAAATTGAAATAACGGACTAAATTTGAGTTAATCGGATATTTACTTAATTTGACCGATATAAACAAAAATGAACACGTTTTAACATAATTTATCAAAAAATTATGTTGTTTTAATTAGGCTTAACATTTTTAGTGTAAAAACGACATTGTTTGTGTTAAAAATTTTAGTGTTTGAATGAGTAAAATTTAAGAATTGAGTTATAATGTTGTCAATGTCGTTCGGACATCAAGGGACAAAGCCTTCCTTTTCAGTCTCTCATTTCATATTAACAATTGTTTGATTTATTCAACAATTGTTTCCTTTTCTCCTGAGATGGTCTTTGCTACGTAAAACCTCACCTATTCAGACAATGATGGGTTGTTTTGATCCAATTTCTGAGTTTGTGCTGCTTTGCCTTCTTTTCTCGCTCTTGCTGCTAGAAACTGGTAAAGCTTTCTCAGACCAAAATGAACAGCTCCAAACTTACATCATTCAATTGGATCATTCCCAAAAGCCTGATTCCTTCTCAACACACCATGAATGGCACCAATCAATCCTGACTTCATTGTCGAACCCTCCTCCTCGTGGTGATGATAATGAAGCTCTCCTCTATTCCTATGAACATGTCTTGCATGGCTTCAGTGCCAGGCTCACCAAGTCTCAGCTCGCTGAAATTCAGAACTCTCCTGCTCATATTGCCACTC
>JANVCL010000001.1:27096031-27114254 GCA_026546855.1 Erythroxylum incrassatum
AGTTAGTCCAAATATCTTAAACCCTGACATTGTCGCTCCTGGAGTGGACATTCTAGCAGCGATGGTCGCTATTGTTCCGGTCACAACTCTGGGAAGGTACGATCTGACCACAGACTATACTATAATGTCAGGCACATCAATGGCGACACCCCACGTCGCTGGAGTTGCGGCCATGCTTAAAAATGTCCATCCTGAATGGAGCCCAGCGGCGATCCGATCAGCTATCATGACCACTTCTTATGTTATAGATAACACCGGAAAATTTCTGGTAGATCAGCTGACGAACATGTCCGCCACTCCTCTGGCTTACGGAGCTGGTCATATCGACCCGAACAAAGCCATAGATCCTGGACTAGTGTATGACCTGAGCTTCCATGATTATGTTGGTTTTTTGTGTGGATTAGGGTACAGTAAAAGGGAAATGGAGACAGTCATCGGCAAGCGACATTGGAATTGTCAGCGAGGAAAAGAACAAGATCTGAACTACCCTTCTTTCATGGCGTTCTTTCCCGGCAAACAAGATTCTCCAGCGGTAAAAAAGTTCAGGAGAGTCGTGACAAATGTGGGGAATGATTCGTCTGTTTACCATGCAACTACAGATTACGGAGTTCCAGGATTCAGTATCGTAGTTGAGCCAACAACTTTGTCCTTTACTCACAAGTACCAGAAGCTAGGTTTTTCAATGGAGATAAAGCTCGATGAAGAAGTTTTAAGTGGACAAAATGCAGAGCTTTATGGTTTTCTTAAATGGACTGATGAACATAACCATGTTGTGTCAAGTCCTGTAGAGGTTCTAAAGCTGTAGGTGGTCGGAAACACCACACCGGTGAACTTCCGATGAAGAATCAAGTTCTATTGGTGATTTGTCTGCATTTGGGTTTTAGATTTGTGAATCTAATGTTTATTTTCCGAATTATTTGGACAGGTTTTGTTCAACTACATAAAAAATAATTCAACAAAGCATTTTTTTAGGTTAGCAAAATCGAAATAATTTGACTAAAAATAATAGTTTAGATTAATTTTCTTAAAAAATTTATTAGGTTATAAAAAAATTACGTTTTCAATACTTTATTTTTATATTCATTATATTTACCACGGTTAATATTTATTTTCACACATCTTAAACCATTAGTTGGTGTTAAAAAGTTTTTTAGGTAATTATTATTTTATTAACTAATTTATTTAAATTATATAATTTGTTGTGAATTTACTTTTTATAAAACTAAGAAAAATGTAAAATCTCACCTTATGAAAATTAGTAAAAGAAAAAAAACCTTAATTTTCAAATAATTAAATAGAGACAAGTGGAGTAATTAAGTTTGGAAAATATAATTTTCGTTCAATTAAACTATGACGTTTTATAGAGAATGGAGATAGGGAAATATATAATATGTAAGACTAGTTAACCATTCGTAATTATTGCATTGACTTGGAGTCTTTGTGTGAAAGAAACTAATTATGACGTAATAACAAACTTTTAAATAATAATAATACAATTTATTTAAAGTAGTATTAAATTACTATTATTTTAAACCAAAATTATTACGACTAATATCATTTAAATTATACGAATATTTAAATATTAGTAACTATAAATAATAATTCTGTTTTCTTTATTTTAAATTATTTGTAAACAAGAAAATAATAGAGGTAGAAAATGACTGGACACAATTTTTACTAAAATAACCCCGTGGACGTGGTGGTACCAAATGTTGCTGTGAATCCATCAAACGATCCCATTCTAAGAACTAAAGAATCTGTACTTGACAAATTATGGGAGACAAACGTCAAGGCATCTATCCTTATTTTGAAGGTCATTCATTATCACTTACAAATTACTATTTAATCATTTATTAACGGCGGGGGATGATCAGTTCTGACCTCCATTAATTTTGCAGGATGCAGCTCCGAACATGCCAAAAGGATCTTCAGTTGTTCTGATTTCTTCTGTTACTGGTTACTGCCCAGAAGCTCCCATGTCCATGTATGGCGTCACAAAGTCCGCCATTTTAGGCCTCACCAAGGTAACCAACAACCTTAGGATGGATAGGTATTAATCAGTTAAACTAAGATAAGATAATCTTGGATGATTATATTAAAAAGATAGCATTTTGACAAAAGCTACAAAATTTATTCTGATATACGCCTATCTAAACAGCACTTATATTCCTTTAATCAAAATTTCAAAAATTATATAAAAATGACAACAAAAATCTCTTGACCGTGAAATAGTAGATATTAGTAATCATTAACGTATAAATAATTAAAAATATTACTTTTATAAAACAAATATTATCTAATAATAATTATATAATTACTACAACAATAATTTATATCTAATAATATGCGGACTTAGCATAATTAATAAAAATATTATTTTTGAATAATTCACATGAAAAATAATAATTATATAATTGGTCCTAATAAAAAAACTCTTAGATACGTTCATACCATTCTTATTCTTCTATAAATTAGATATTGATATGATATGATAAGATATTTTTTTTAATTGATGATCCTTTAGCCTCTTGAACAAAGCTTTTTGATGGGATTGATTAGGGAGGCTTCGCTTTTAGTAACAGGGTGAGAGTTAACATTACTAAAGAATTCAAGGACTGCTGAGAATTTGATACTGAACAAGGTAATTAGTGATTAATCAGCAATCAATCAATCAATTATGTGACAACTCTTTATACATAAAAATATACAAAGTTACGTAAAAAAATCGAGAGATCTTGAAATTCTAGATTTACGTCTTCTTAAACTCTTAGGAATGAGGTATGAAGAATTAAAATTAGCTAATACGGGATACCTAAATACAAAGTCATGGGTCCGCTCAGTTCTTGACAAGACAGACTACGATGACCCCAATGAATCAACAAATCCAATAATTACCCTCATCAAAACTATACATTTGGAAGTGAAAACCAACACGAAAAGATAGAGGGAGATGGAGAAGACTTCGAAGAAGATGATCGGTCGGAGATTCGAAGGAAAAGTTGCTATCGTCACTGCTTCTACTCAGGGCATCGGCTTCGCCATCGCTCACCGCCTTGGCCTGGAAGGTGCCGCCGTCGTGATATCTTCCCGGAAACAGGTTTTGTTTCCTTTTTTGATATTTCCCTTCGACCCTTTTCGGTTTTTCCTTTTTACTTGCTTGGGTCTCTGTAATTTCAGTCTAATTTTGTTGCTTTGCCCTTACTCACCTGATCGATTTGAAAACAATGTTTCTTCTTTCAGAAAAATGTGGATGAGGCTGTTGAGAAACTCAAAGCTCAAGGTATAGAGGTTCTGGGTGTTGTTTGTCACGTCTCAAATTCAAAGCAAAGAAAGAATCTCATTGACACTACAGTGAAGGTGAGACTATTAGTTCCTTCCCTTTTCTCTGTATATTTACTTCTTAGAACAGTTCATGTGAACTGATGGAGATTTTACTTCTTTTTGCTGCAGAAATATGGGAAGATAGACGTAGTAGTATCCAATGCTGCTGCTAATCCTTCTACTGATGCCCTTTTAGAAACTCAAGAATCTGTCCTTGACAAGATTTGGGAGATAAATGTCAAAGCTTCCGTCCTACTTTTACAGGTCATTTTCTTGTCATAAGATCACATATATGTGCGTGTGTGTGTGTGTGTGTGTGTATGGTTGAATTGCTTTAGCAGGAAATGCTTAGCTAGAGTGCTAGATGTTTAGTTGCTTTCTCTTTTAATCGACTGCTTTTGGGTTTAATATCTTGCGGTGGTATTTGGCAAATCCCAACCAAAATGAGATGGAAAAAAACAATCTAAAACTCTTTTGGTGGTAGGAAATCTAGCTTTAAAAAGAGAAGAGTTTATCCTTGTATTTTAGATTGAAAAAGATGAAAACAACATTTATTAAGATATGTTTACTTAATTTGAATGTAATTCTTGAAAAAGATGAAGAGAACATTAGTTCTTAACCTTATTTATCATTATATTTATCATTATCTTTTAACCAAACACTCAATTAGGTTGGTTCAAAACTGTATTGTGAACCACACATTTTCAAACTGCAACTGCTAAATCAAACTGAACTACCAAACAAAGATATTGTAAGCTGCTGAATTTGTGAAATCGGATTTTGCAGGAGGCAGCTCCTCACTTGCAAAAGGGTTCTTCAGTTGTCTTGATTTCTTCCATTACCGGATACCAGCCACCAGCTTCCATGGCCATGTATGGGGTGACAAAAACAGCCCTTTTAGGTCTTACCAAGGTAGGAATTTGGTTGCACACCTTTTTATATTTTGCTGTTGGCTTCACTAGATTAACAAATGGTTGATATGTACTGCATTGTGGAATGATATATATACCCTTTCTTGTCCAGTGTTTGAAATGTGGAGGAATTGCAGTAATTCTGTTTAGTTCTGTAATGCTTTCTTAACCATCGAACTCATTAAATTGAAAAGGCATGCCCTTTTTGTGTTAAAGATATGGTAAAGTACACTTTCTTAAAAGAATTTGCTCATTCTAATTTTATGTGGTCTCCTTAAGAGGACAATGAAGGGTGGATACATATTTTGTGCTACCTAACTTATGAGGATGAACAGTTCACATAGTTGCCATGTCTCTGCTGTTTAACTTGTTTCAATCGAATGCAGGCCCTTGCAGAGGAGATGGCTCCTTATGTTCGTGTAAACTGTGTAGCTCCTGGATTTGTACCAACAAACTTTGCTGATTACCTTACCAGAAATGAAGATATTGTGAGTATCCATTCCAGCCGTAGAATGGTTCTATCTTTCTCTCTTCAAATGATTCCAGGCGTTAACGTTTTACTTGAACTATGTTGGATTGGTAATTGTAGAGGAACTCCCTGGAAGAGAAGACCTTACTTAAAAGGTTGGGGACTACACAAGACATGGCCTCTGCGACTGCCTTCTTGGCTTCCGATGATGCTTCTTATATAACTGGAGAAACCGTTGTGGTGGCCGGAGGAATGCCTTCTCGACTGTAGTTACACCTCTTTCAATTGTCATCTTCTTCCCATAATTAAGATACGTTCTCTTTCATTTCCATATTAAAGAAACAAATTTGAATCCTTACATGCAAAAATAAAATCCATATTCAGTGTCTTTTGTACTTTCCTATCTTTTAGCATTCTTAAATTGCATGTACAAGGAACGTTTCACGATGGAATTTCACTTTTGCAGTAATAGAGACCGAAAGCATTTTCCTTGAAGTCAGAAGATTCATGCCTTATAAAAGCAGGAATATTAACATTAACGTCTTCTCCACAAGCAATACTTGATACAAACACTAGTTGACAATTTTTTGCCATTAACTTAATACAGCTCAAGAGAAACCAATTTTGAACCTCTTGGAGTAAATCTGCCACTTACAAGCACAAGTTTGCCAAAACCAGATTGTCTTATACCATAATCAAGACTTGGCATGACCCGGGTATATTTCCCACTGCATACTATATGAGCGATTTTCCAAGGTTGAAATGAGATGTTTCAGTGTTCCCGTTCAACAATTTATAGGCCATGACCTGCACCTTGACAAGCTCTGATGAAGGAATACATCTGTTTTGGGATTACTAGATGATTCCAGTTCTACTGCCTGTATAACTAGATTATGATGAAACACCAAATATCTACACAGGTACCACATCACTGTCTTCATTATCATCACAAGTCAAAATAAGACCTTCAACATATGTGGGGAGAAGACAGTGGAACCATTGACAACCTGTCGATTCAGGCTCTTGAGGTGGAACAATCATCAGTACGTTGTCGTGACGTCGTACGGTGCCCATAACACTCACAGTGCTCCCTTCTTTGATATACCTATTATCCCAGAACTCTTAAAAGCTGTCAGTTTGAGGGAACTAGCTCAAAAGCAGATAAATTTAATAAGAAGTACCAGAAACTGCTTTCCCAATCCATTTTCAAGAAAAATTTGGTAACGAATGACTAGGTTATGCAAACATATCAATAATTCTGAATTGACAGATATATATCTTACCCTTCTTTGAGGCGCATTACTCGATCCTCACTCGACAGGTTTCGGTCAGATAGCCAGCGTAAAAAGTTCGGAGATAGATCTCTGTTCTCCTTAACCACACCAACTACTGTGGCCGGTTCGACAAAAGGAGTAACCTTGGCTCCGTTGCCTGCCTTTACTAACGCTCTAAGTCCAGATTGGAAATCTGATATGTAAAAATCAGCCACATATTTCTGCTGACAGAAAAGTTAAAGGTTATAACAATGAAAGTGCATTTTCATCTTAAAAGAATTGGCTTAGAAACCGATAGTGTATGATGAAATCAAATGCACATCTTTCCACCTCAATCAACTTGTCATCCTGTATGTTTTGATGGCTTAAAATTTACGGTAGAAATCTAAGGTGCAATAAGTTCGTCTGCCTCTATAATATATGAAGTACAGTCTGATTCATGCCGAACACCCAGAATTTCAAAGCTGTATTTTCAATGTGCTTGATCTACTTGTAACATTGGCAAATCCATTTTTGTTCAGTCATTGATTGCAAAAGCCATATCATCATCTGCCAAACTCTCAAATTTCCCAGAAAAATATACAGAATTTGAACATCCACTGACCAACAAACTGACCTCCGAATGTCTAGATCCCCACAAGAAGAAACGATGCTTTGGATGTGCCGACTTTCCACCCCATCCGCGATATTCATACAATTCTGTGGAAACATATACACACCTTGGTACCCTCTGATAAGATGATTCCAAAGCTACGCTGCCACAAGTAACAACCTATAGAGAAAGGTACATCGAATCTTCAAATAACTACATATGTCACAATATTCCGGTCAAGTTTTTTAATAACTTTCAACTAGATTATTGAAAAAAAAGAGAAATGAAATGAATGCCAGTTTAATCATTAAAGGTGTCAAAATGTTAGCTTCAAACATTATTCAAATGACCATGAAACTTGATTGACATAAAAAACTCTCCATCTTCCACCACTCCATCAATTTAATAGCATAATAGCTGACAGAACTTCACGCGAACACGATTAACTTCAACATATTTAAGCCACAAGAGTTGATGCTATTTCTGATTGCATAATCCATGAGGCTTAGCAATAACGTTTTCCATTAATTTTAAAAGCAGAATTCCTTGGCAAGTTGCCACATTAACTAGTTTTGTTACACAGAACTTGGTGCAGTATCCTAATTTTTTGTGAAAAAGTAAAGTAAATTATCTTGCTGAGTGTAGAAACCTGAAATTATATATCTTTTCCAATTCATGAATGCACAAGACCAACGCTGAATCGTATATGCCATTACATCAAACCAAAGAACAAAGCTTTATATATTAACAAATTCCACTGTAAGAAGAGAAAAGGGAATTTACGTACCCCAGTGACTTTGATGTATTGTCCATCAATGGCTCCTCTGAGCTCAGCATCAGGATGAGTCCTCACAAACCGTAAAAACCCTGTTCTTCTCCATACACAATTCCACATCAATCCCAAAACCAAAGGTACCAAAATTCCACCCACCGCCACCAGAATTACAGCTTTTTTCACAGCAACCATTAAAAAGACCCCAATCAATAAACTCATCGCCACAACCACAGTCACCACCCACATTACTGCCCTCGACACCCTAAACCCCACCTTCGCATTGTCGGTCAGGGTAGTCACCGCAGACCCGTAGAGAACCTTGCTTGACCCAGAAACCAAACCCGACAGAGACCCGGACCGAGTATGCTCAAGCTGACCTGACGACCGCCGGTGTCCGGAGGAGAGCTGGCCGGATCCCAATGGGCCCGAGGTGATGAGTCCGGTAGGCTGGAGCGGCATCGGACCCGAAGATTTCTTCATAGGACCCGAATTGGGCCCGGATCGGACCGATCCGCTGTTGTGCTGAGAAGAAGAGGAATGGCGGGAAGGCTGCTTTGGTATTGGAGGAGTAGACGAAGAGGAGTGTTGATCAACAACTGGGATGTCGAACATTTTGCCCAGTTCTCCCGACTTCTTGACGTCGCCGCCAGTGTAAGGGACGGCGCGTGAGGCAACGGTGGGTTGTTTCTCCGGCTTAGGCTGCTCGGGTCGACCCGAAACATAGAGGCCGCTTTTGAGCTGGTGAGAAGGGATTCGAGTACCCATTTGCGAGTTGAAGCTCGGCGACAGAAAAATGGTAAAGCAGAGGAAAGATTCTGGTGCTCTTTGAGGTAGAGAGAGAAAGCAAAGAGAGAGTGAGTGAGTGAGTGTTACGAGTCCAGGAAGTGAGCGGTGGAAGTGATGGAGATTGGTCGCTTTGTTTGTCTTGTTACCTTTTAATCTAGTAAGTTTTTACCACTAATTCGGAATATAATTAATTAATGAGTTAATAAATTAAAATTAAATAATAAAATTATTCAAATAATATTCATAACTTATTTTTAGTTAATTAAAAGACTAATTTCATCACTTAAACTAACAATTTCTAATGATTATATACTAAAATAAGAATTTATGCAAATAGGTCATTGTGATCTCCATTTGGATAATCCAATTAACAACGTGGATAATATGTGATTGGGTCATTTGCAAATCAAATACATAATGACTATTATTATGTCCTCCTAAGTTAAAAGAACAATGTCTCACAACCTCCTAATTATAGCCTTATAGGTATCAATCGAGATGTTTGCTCAAAACTGGGTAGTTGTATCTTGTCATATTTATAAGGAGGACAACCGATGTGCTGACTGGCTCGCCAATGCTACTGCTCAATTTGAGTTAGGAATTATCACTTTTGATACTACACTTATTGGGTATCTCTCATTCTTTTTAGAGGATATGTTTAGAGTCTGTTTCCCTAGATTAGTCATGTAATGTATTTAATATTTCTCTCATTTTCATTAAAAAAAGATAAAAAATGGTTTTTAATCATTTTTTTAATTCGCTCCAAACATTAATATACTGAACATGTAATATGTTTTTAAGATAAAGTGTATGTTAAGGACACAATCCCTTTGTTCTTGTCCCAACCTCCAATTCCAAAGAATGAGAATATCTCATGCATTTTAGCACAAGCTAAGTTAAACCCTTTTTTTTTCCCATTAAACATTCCTCTTCTCCTTATATTAACCTATTTTTTTCTTGAAAATGATGATTCCCCAAACCCTTTTTCTATTATATATCTTTAAATACTGTATGTTTTCACCAAACACGTGGCACATTTAGATTGGTTATTGATGATATAAAGTTAGGTACTAAATAAGTAGGTTGAGAGGACCACATGAAGCTGGTTTTTTAAGTTTGAAAAGGATATGCACTTACTAATTTAGGTTCAGTCTCTACTTTCTACTTTCTAGTCATTAGACCATTAGGAGAGAAGTTTCTCTTAAGGAAACATAATCTCATGATTAATGATGAGTTTACATCAATCATAATTAGGGTGTGTTTAGAAGTAATCATGTTGTTTTCAAATCAATTGGACCACGACCCTAGGTGGTCATTTAGGTTTTTTTAATCACACATATTGCAATTTATTGTGCAATATCAGTAGTTAAAATTATTTAGTGGGATTAATTTGAGTGTGAATAGCTTAAAGACGCCTTCTCACAATTAGAACCCTCCTAGGACACCTCGCGACAAAAAAACAAGAAAAGTACTTAAAATTATTTAATAGATTTTCTTTTTATTATGTGAGAAAATTATATTTAAATAATAATATTTTAATTATCATTATTGTTAAGTTAACAGTCAATTAAAATTCAGCTGAGAATATTTTAATTAATTATATTAAAATAATATCATTAATTCATATATATATATATATGTATATATTTTATAAGTAAAAGCTTAAACAAACCTGTAATTTCTTCATGTTTCACTCACTAATAAAAACACATTAATGAGGAAACACAGAGTTGGATTGATTGGTCATCTCCTCTTTCTTTCTCCAAGATAAAAAAGTTCTTAGCTTTTGAACAAGACATTCACGAGACACCCCTGAAATCTCTCTGCTTTCAGTTCATCTTTCTACTGCTAAACAAACCTAATCAATCTCTCCATCACTCTCCTGATCCTGAATCTCAAACTCCATAACTTTCCTTGGCTTATAACTCTCAAGTGATCTGTTCACTTTTTTTCTTCTTCTTCTTCTCCACCCCACATGAATTATGGTTAGCTTTCCTTTAACTTGCTCCTCTCTTTGTTGTTTCTTTCTTCCTTAAACTTATCATCTTCTCTTTGCCTCTCTCTCTGTAACTCTTCCGCAATTTCATGAAAAACCCACTTCTCATCTTTGTTTCACCGCAGAACCCATGTTTTTGAACCAGTTCATGTACTTTCTGAAATCAGTTCATACATTCAGAAGGAAAGCTCCTTCTGATTGTTTGTTTTGACACAAACACAAGATTTTTACATAGCTCCTTCTGATTGTTTGTTTTGACACAAACACAAGATTTTTACATATCTTTCTGCACGTATATAACACAGAGAAAGTGCTTCTTCTTCAATGGCGACTTCATGTTTCCAAGCATTAAAATTCCGCAGGTCCAAGAGTAAAACGTTGTCAATCCCTTCTTCTTCCAAAACCCATTTGAATTGTGACATGGAGAACCTGGAGAGGAAGAGATTTGACAGCTTGGAATCATGGTCCATGATCTTGGATTCTGAGAATGTTGAATCCTGGGACACTTCAAAGGACGATCAAGAGGAATGGACTGCTGATCTTTCGCAGCTGTTCATAGGCAACAAGTTTGCCTCAGGAGCACATAGCAGGATATATCGTGGAATCTATAAGCAGAGAGCTGTTGCAGTGAAAATGGTGAGAATTCCAAACCAGAACGAAGAGACTAGAGCTTTGCTTGAACAGCAATTCAAATCTGAAGTTGCTCTCCTTTCTGGACTGTTCCATCCCAACATAGTGCAGGTAAGTTTCTCTTTTTCATCGAAGAAACTTTCTTGTTCTTCTTCTTAATTTCCTGTCATGTTTCTTTACAGTTCATTGCAGCTTGTAAAAAGCCTCCTGTGTACTGTATCATCACAGAGTACATGTCTCAAGGAACGTTGAGGATGTACCTGAACAAAAAACAGCCATACTCTCTTTCAACTGAAACAATCCTGAGATTAGCTCTCGATATCTCACGAGGAATGGAGTATCTTCACTCACAAGGTGTGATCCACAGAGATCTGAAATCAAACAACTTGCTTCTGAATGATGAAATGCGGGTAAAGGTGGCAGATTTTGGAACCTCCTGTCTCGAAACACAGAACCAAGAAACCAAAGGTAACATGGGAACTTACAGATGGATGGCTCCTGAGATGATCAAAGAGAAACCTTATACAAGAAAAGTTGATGTTTACAGTTTTGGGATAGTGTTGTGGGAACTCACAACAGCTTTGCTTCCATTCCAAGGAATGACTCCTGTGCAGGCTGCATTTGCAGTTGCTGAAAAGGTGAGTGAGATGGGATTGAAGTTCTTGTGTTGTTTCTATTTGATTTGATTCGATTCGGATTTAAGAGAATAACTTACCCGAAAATAGTTCCCTAACCAACCGATCTTTTCTTCTTTCTTTTGCAGAATGAACGGCCTCCATTGCCGGCTAGTTGTCAACCTGCACTTGCACACCTGATAAAGCGTTGCTGGTCAGCAAACCCTTCGAAACGACCAGATTTCAGTTACATTGTTTCTGCATTAGTGAAGTACGATGAATGTGTTAGAGAAGGACTTCCTCTCACTTCTCATTCTGGATTAGTCAACCGAAATGTGATTCTTCAACGCTTGAAAGGCTGTGTTTCCATGAGATCATCTTCCATTCCTGTACATGCCTAGCTTATAATAAGTCCTTAACTTGTACATTTTAGTATTCGAAAGGTGGTCGCCATTAAGGTATATGAAGCTGAATGTTGTTAGGTTTTCAGGAAAGTTTGTGTGGGTCTCAGTTGTATAAATTAAATGATTGTTCCAAGTAACTTCTTTACAAGCATATACTTATTCAAGCTACTTCACTGCCATAGCTTCTTTGTGGCATTGACCTGATCAAATGAAAGATTTCTAATGCTCATTGATGAAAGATTTCTATTACTCATTTACTGTGGCTTGAATAGGTGTTACATGTATACACTGCAACAAAATTGACTTTTAACTATTTTTTTTTGTTACGATTTGCAAATCGTCGCTAATAGTCAGCTTTTGGCAACGATTTCAAAATTTGTTATCAAAAGTCTAACTTTTTGTGACGTTTTGCAAAATCGTCACTAAAGGCATGTCTTTAGCGACGATTTATGTGAATCGTCGCAAGCAAAAAGCTAGATTTTTGGTGACAAATTTTTTAAATCGTCGCCAAAAGTTAAAATAATTATAATTTTGAGCTAATACATTTAAGCTCTATAAATTTGTTTATATCTATAGATTTATACATAAATGATTTTTTAATGATGCCCATTGTACATAGTATACCTTCGTTCATACAAATATTTCAGAACAATAGAATGGAACATTTAAAAGTTATAAAATGTTTTCAAAATTTTTAACATATTGTTGAAAAACACATGGTAGATAATTTAAAATTTGAAAAGTAAATATTTTCTAGATATAAAAAGATAAACATACCTAAATTTTGATGTTAATAAGATCAAAATATCGTAAATTTAAGTTGACTATTATTCTTAATCATTAATATTTATTAACAATAAAATAATAATACATATAGATATTGAAATATGGTAAACAATATAATATAATGATATATAATACGTAATGCAAGATTTTAATTAAAAGTTTAACAACTCTTACAGATAAAACAATAAATAAAATTTCACGTTGATTTTATAAAAAAGGAAAAGAAATAATTATTTTTCTAGATTTCAAGTGATATGAGACTCGGTAGAAAAGATAAAGAAGTTCCCTATCTCTAGATTCCCAAGAAAAGTCCTTGCACGTTTGAAGACATCAATTGAAACAGTCAAAGATCTTTTCTTAGGAGTTGGTTTATTGACATCCTATTCCAACTTCTTGTGTTTAACTAAACTAGTAGAAGATGCAGTGAACGAATCTCTAGATGCAGTATGGATCACTAAATTAGATAAGCTATACGTACGATGTGTTTCACCTAAGAAACAAATAGTATAGAACTTAAATAGCTAATTAAGTCAAATAGTATAAGGAACTCAAATTCTAACACATGCATACTTGATTGAAAATACATAGTTTTTGGAATCGATAACTGTTTCAACACAATTGATCTCCCTAATTCTGTACCTACCATCGAAACATTTCCATCACCTCCATTTTTATCTATGTTCTCTTGAAGATTTGAGGAAGCTTTACACAATACATATTCTATACAATCAAACGTTCATCTATGATAGCTTCCTAACAGAAAATGAGATATAGATAATAAAGAAAAAGAGATAATTCGAATAATATTAAAAACCTTGAAGAAGAAGATCGGTCATGGAATGCAAGGGGTGATTAGTGTTTGATGAGGAGATTTATTGTGCATCAATTTATTCTTGATTAGGGAGAATTTTGTCCTATTCCTCCCAATGGAGCTCATTTATGCCATTGGAAACTATTCACCACGTTGACTTTTCGTGATGAATTAATGTTAACAGTTTTATTCTAAAAAGCCAATTTATCATTAAATTCATGATGATTAATTAAATTCTTTTGGTAACCAAATCTCATAAATTCTTAGGGCAAGAATGAACTGATCCAAAATTGAATGAAACTTTACCATACAAATGCTAGCAACAAAAAGAAAAGGTCATTTCTTTTAATTGATGCTAAAAATGGCATTCACCTTAGAAACTTGCTATTTATTATGATAAAAACAATGAAGCTCAAGTCCAACGTTAGACTTGAACTAATTCTCTTGTTCTCGATGCACTTGATCCTATCGACGAATACTCAGGAAAAGTTTTTGTATATTGAACACATAACACAAGAGCTTAAGTTACATAAATAATAACAAACTCACGGAAAAGATAAGAGAAGAAGAAGCTTATGTGGAGAATGTTGAGAGAGAGAGAGAGAGAGAGAGGAGAAGAGAACTAGCTAAATGTTGAAAACAGAATGAAGTATAAATAAACATCCCTTACAAAAGTTAAATACTTCAACAGACCTTTCATCAAACAGTTAGTAGGCTTTCCTCAAAGAAGTATGGAAGATGGGAAAAAAACGTCAACCCATATTCAACCAAAACAGAAACACAATTCATTATCTTCCAAACACAAACACAAACAAAAACAAAACCCATACACCATAAGCAAAATACAAAACCCACGTAAACTCCCAAACGTAGCAGAAAAATATAGCACAACAAGGAGGGTTCATAAAAATAGAAAAGAAAAATAGTACCAACATAGGACACGACGCTTCTTTGACGATGACGACTTCAACACAAGAGACTGCCACAATAAAGGAGACGACGCTTCTTCGATGGTGAACTAAGAGGAAATACGATGGCTAATGGGAAAAAGAAGAGAGCTTCGTTTTGATGTTAATAATCTAGTCATCGTTTTCGAAAGTTCAGAAGAAATATACCAATTGGTGACGATTTACAAAACCTTCACCAAATGGTGGCCCATTACCATTTGGCTTTACCTTTGGCAATGAAATTATATATAATATATAATTTTTATATGATAGTACCAAATTTATATATAATAAATAGAGAATTATGATTAAATAGACCAATATATTACATAAGTAAGATATGGGAAAATTTATCTATTATCTATACATTCATAAATCATTACACCAGTTACAATTATTATTTATACATTCATATAACATTATATTAATTACCATATATAATTGAAAAATCGAATGAGATAGTAGTTTCGCAAACTTTCCGATTCGTTTATAACAAACAAAAATATCAAAAAAATTAAGAGAACAAAAAAATCAACATAAAAAATTTAGTAACGCAGTTTGATACACCTTCTCTACGTCTGCGGGGCCCTCATCCAGCTTAATAACTTTCGCTGAAGTACAATAGATTTATCCAAGGCTTTATTGAGCCGACACCACTTAACCCTTGACACTATCTCTCAACCTCACTTCTCGTGAAATAATTTCACACCCAATAACATGACCGAATTGTGTTAACCTCGTCAGAGGATTTTCTCAAACTACTTTCAATCAAACTACAATTAATAAAAATAACTCAAAGTACTCAATCAACTAAGAATAGAACAACGATATATTTGAGATAAAAGAAAACTTCCCTAATTACGTCGCTTCATCAACGAAAGAACAAGAAGTTGTATACCAAGAACACTACTATGAATCTTTGATATAGTCACTGAAACTTCCCACACACAGCAACCACAAAACCTTAAATTAACAAGCGTTTCATCACAGAAACACTAATCCAATAGAGCTAATACCACCCTCAGTTCAACAATAAAAAAGAATGTTGCAATCAAACTGCTGATAACTCACTTGGAGCTATTACTATGTCCTTGCACACGGGAGTCTAATCTCATTCCAAAATGCACCAATCTTAATGTACCAACTGGGTTTAGGAATAATAGTGCATCACATCAATATTTTCCCACGTCCTTTTTTCTTCGGAGAAATTGATAACCAAAATTATAAAAGAGAGCACTTCGGATGATGCATATAAATAGTGAACTGTGGCTTTGCTTCCATATCACAAAAGGGCATTAAAAATACAAGTGTAGTACTGTTACGTTTTTTATGCGTAATCACATGCTTGTATGGTTCAGCGTCCCACATCATACCACATATTCCCTTATTCTGCTATCCACCAAAATCTACGCAAAACAAATTTCCCTTATCTTTTATCCACACCATCCAATGGCTTTCACCAATGTAATATACCACCAACGTGATAATAATAAACTTTCATTTTATGTAGAATTCTTTCACAACCATAAGTGTAGCAACCACATCAATTTGAATCCAAGTCAAATAAGAATTGTTGTTTAATCACACCAAGCCATGGTCTAGCTGTCATCGCCTAATTAAATTCAATGTAAATCTTGAAGCTACATTATCTTATAGGTCCAATTATCTAATAATGCCAAAACTAAATAATAAGATATATAACTTATATCTTAACAATCTCCCCCTTTTTGGCATTATTTGTCACATATTTGAAACTCCCCTTAAATAACATAATTGGAAATATAAATCAAATGCATAATCCATATGACAAATACTTCCCCTTAATCAAACATCAAGTTCTGAAGAACATCAAGTTATCTAATCATTCAATTTTCTCCGCCCTAAGACAAAAAGATGTCAAAAAGCATGACAAATAATCATACATATACCTTGAAATCTCCCCCTGAATGGAACAATCACCATAAACAATATGATGTCTCCCCCTTGGGACAAAACAGTATCAAAACACATAATCATAAGAATTAACAATAGGTGCAGCAGAAGAATCATAAGCAAGCCAAGAAGACAAATTACCACCATTTAAAACACTGAGACATATGCTCAAAAGAGAGAGAGAGATACCCGAGAGAGATCTATACTGATGAGAGAGCTAAAGAGTTTTCGGTGGAGTCAAATAGAAGTCACAATGCAAACTACTAAAAAGATGGGACGACAATGGCAACATAAAAACTAAAGAACTAAAGAGGACTTTTTTTAACAACGCAAAAAATACTTCAAAAATGTAAAGCACACAGTCCCTATGCCTCTCGAAGAAATTCAAACCTGGTCTTTTTCTTCGTCATATTATCTTTGTCATCGGTTTCTTCTTCTGAAGTAACTGACTTACCCTCTGTCTGACTAGTTTCTTTACAAACAGTAACTAACTGTGAATCTAGACAACTTGTTTTTCCTTCACAATGTCTTTGTGTCTGTAATTGACCCTTTCTAATCCAACTGTGCTTTGGTAACATGGGTTGCCATCAGAAATTTAATGGAGAGTGTCTAAATTTTCAGTTCTGACTCCTTTGAAACATCTTGTAGCATTTCGGCCTTATGTGTCCGACAACTCTGCAAAAATGACATGTCGGTACAAATCTTCGATTGTTTCTTGATGTTTCTTCTTCTCAGACAGATCTGGATACATTATTTTTCTCCTCATTCATTTTAAAGCATTCACCCTTATAGCCAATGCCTTGAAGATTCCCTTTAACGTTACCAATTTTCATTAACTTTTCTAGTTTTTATGTGCCTCCATTCAACATTCTCAATCTCTTTTTAGCACTTACCAATTTTATTCTAGTTTCACCAAGCTCATTTGACATCAGCATCAATTTCTTTTCTAACTTTTGGATGGTGTTTTTCATGGAGAGATTATCTTCCTTCAATCTTTCATTCTTTTTACATATTCTCACCCATTTTTTGTACATTAATTCTTAAGCCTCGTAAATGTTTCCCTTTTTGTCATCTTGGCCACTTCTATCGATATCATAATCTGATATTAGGTCTTGAGATGAGTTGTTTTCGAAAATTTTCGATTTGTCTTCTTTTCTGACTTTAATTACTTCCTTCTCAGTTACTGTTAAGTAAGTAACTGGACTTTTACTATGTAAGGCAACCAACGCAGCACTATTCGCTATTTCTTCTTCGCTATCATATTCACTCTCAGAATCATTCTCAATCCAAGTGCTTGTGAAAGACTTTCCTTTTCTCTTCTTCAAAGTATTAGCACATTCGGATTGAATGTGTCCGAAACCTTGACATTCATGACATTGGATTCTCCTTGCCTTCTTTTCACCCTTTTGTATTTTGACTTAACGTTTTACATTGTTGGTCGATGAACTTCCGCCATATTGTCTAAAGTCAGGTCTATCCTTTTTCATTCTCTTCAGCCACTTACTGAACTCTCGTGTTAATAGCTCAATATCCTCATTCTCATCGGATTCATCTTCTAAGTCATTCATGAATTTACCAATCTCAACTTGCAATGCTAATCCTTTCTTCTTTTCTCGATTGTCCCTCAACAAATTTATTTCGAAATTGGTAAGAATTCTAATTACCTTCTCCAATGACAAGTCATTGATGTCATGAGTCTCCTAGATTGCTGCAATTTTTGGAATAAATCTTGGAGGTAATGATCTCAACGTTTGCTTGACTAGTTTCAGATTGGAATATTTCTTCCCATTTAATGTGCCTGATTCGCTATATCTCACAATCTTTTATGAAAATCTCCAATAGTCTAATTTTCATCCATCCTCAGTTCTTTAAACCTTACAGCTAATATTTGTAGTTTCAACACTATCACATATTTGAACCCTTCATGAATAGTGTGCAAAGCATCCCACGTTTCTTTAACCGATTCGCAGGCTAA
>JANVCL010000001.1:27127371-27146719 GCA_026546855.1 Erythroxylum incrassatum
GAGATAAAGGTCGGGATCAGTCCACGTCTACCTTAGAGTCACCTTACATTTATACAATTATGTATTTCGCATTTCCTGAAAAATAGTGCTGTAGTTATAGTGGGCCCTAAATGGGCTATTGAAATTGTATTGATTGTAATGTGATCACCAAAATATTTATGAATAAAATTGGGCCCAATTTGGTTATGGACTTGTGTACATTAAATGGTTATCCTAAATGTTGTTGAGTGTATCGGTATCACTGAAAATATTTACAAATTAAAACGAGCTCAAATTGTATACTGATTTTTGCGCATATGATTGTATTAAAAAAAGGTTATGCTGAGTTTTGACTGTATTCGCATACCCTAGCGTGCCACTCTCGCGGGTCACAGACTCGGATATTACCTACGATGTCGGGTTCAGGTCCTGCGGGAGTGGGGTGCTACAGTTGTTATTGACCATATCAATATTACAAATCTTTTCTTTCAGATAAGGAGGCAAAGAGACATGTTCTTGAACAGATGTCTTTGGAAAATTGGAGCAATTTGTGTGATTATTGGGTCTCTCCTAACGTTCAGGTTTATTTTTCTTTCTTTACCATTTCCTTTCTTTGTTTAGGAAAAATGTGACAAAGACAAGGAGATCAGAGGAAAAAATGAAAACTCCTCACAAGGTTCTAAATCATTTGTTGTTCTATGAAATGAATATGTAAGTTCTTTGTTTACAAGTTATAATTATATCAGTAAACACAATATTATTTATTATGTTTTGTATTTTTTTTATAAAACAGAGTTAGAAGGAACTATATGGAGAAGAGTGTGATAGGATCACACTCTACAAATTGACACACAATAAGAAAGGTGAAGAGTGGATGTCGGAAGAAGTGCATAATAACTATTTAAGTATTAAAAATTGTTTAAAATTTAAGTTTATTTATTTATGTAGTACTAACTAATAATATCTGAATCGAATATTTATTTTGTTTTTTAAATTTTACAATAAGGTTCAGGAGTTGTTGCTAACATCAACATCAATATCTGACGGAAATAAGCCAAATGTAGATGACATTTGCGACAAGGTGTTTGGTACATAATCCGGATATATCAAAGGGCTTAGGTTTGACCCTAAGCTAACTGTTCCATCTTCATCAAGACCAGCATACATTCAACGTATTAAAAAAGAACACAAGTTGCTTAAAAAATTTTTAGCCAAGTATAGAAAGTACCTAAGAAAATTACTTGGCCCAGATTATATAAGGAGTGAAGATGAAAGCGAGTCTAAGTGATTAAACTAATCTTTATATTTTTTATTTTGTATATAAGTATTTATAAAGTTGTAATGAAAATCTTGTACACGACCAAATTTAATAATACTTTATTTTTTATACACAATGCTTTAAATTTTCAATTATTTTTGTATTATATTTTTGTGTAATAAATTAACAGAAAATTTAAATATTATATAAAATAATATGGATTAAAAATATCACAAATAACTATAATTAACATGGTATAACATTTAGGTAAAATTTAAATTAAAAACTTGACTATATGTTACAAAACGTAGTTAAAAACATTTGACTACGTTTTAAAAAAGTTACTAAAAACTCTACATTTTTAGAAATACAGCTAAAAACTTTTAACTATATTTTAAAAAATGTAGCTAATTTTCTTTAGCTATGAAATGTAGGCTTAGCAAAAACGTATTGGCGTCAATTTTCAAAACATTGCCTATACTTTTTCACCACAAAAATAAAGCATATGAGAAAAAATATTAGCGACAATTAGGAAAAAACGACACTTATAAATTTCTGCTAAGAAGATTTGGTGACATTTTCGACAACAAATACAAATCATCGCTAACTACTATTCACGATGAGTCCCTTCTGTTGTAGTGATAGGCTGATAGCGTTGGCAAAACTTGTTCGACATAGTCCAACTTGAAGTTAAGGGGATTTCGTTTGATATAAAATCTAAAATTTTTAAATGAAAAGACGTTTTGAATAAAATTGTCACTTTTATTTTTAAAAATTAAAAATATATTTATTTTGAGTTTGATTAGGGTCAGACTCGAGACTAGAGCTTCTGGTCATCGATTAGGTTCCAAGCTTATTATATGAATAGAGCAAAGAAGATTTTATTTATTTCATTTATAAGTTTCAAATATATTTATTTTTATTAAAATTTAGCGAATTCTTAACATTATGATCTAATTGAACTTAATTAAATAGAGCTCCAATTTAGGTTCAGTTATTTATATTTGTTTGAAATCCAATTTCAAATTAATAAAATTTTTAGAATTGATTAATAATAAAAAATCTTAATTGAATTTAATACAATTTGATCAAAATTAATAAATAAAATAATATTTAATAAAATATAAACCCAAAATTTAAGCATTTTATTGTAATAAAACTCAAATTTGAGTTAAATTTATTAAATTAAACTTAAATTTAAGTACAAACTTAAAAATTATTCAAAGAGAAAATAATAAAATATTTACTTGAATAACATCAAATCTAGTTGATTTTAATTATTATTAAATTTTAGTTCATTTAGTGGTTATAAATTTATTATTATTAAATAAATAATTATAGTGATACGTTTATTTATGAATTTAATTTCATTAAAATATTAGTTTTTGTGAGCACCAAGTCACAAAATGTTTTTACAGTTACTGTTTACCAAGAGGTGGGAATGGTGAAGTCAACGCGAGTTGGTGCTGGTACGTGGCGTGATGCTATTGGTGATGATCGTCAAGATTCTGTTGCATCTTTTATTCATTGTGTCTGATTAGAACCCGGGTTGTTGGATTTTGGTCAAATAGATGAACAACAAAGAGGGTTGATCAAACAGAGAAACAATATGGCGACTTCCAAGCTCCAAGCTTTTTGGAATCATCCTGCTGGACCCAAAACCAGTTAATGTTGTCTACCCCTTTTATGTTTGTTAGCTCCGACACATGTGGAACGAAACATCTTATGATTTTGTCTCCTTGCCATCTCCACTCCAATCTATGGCTTCTTACTTGTTCCCTTTTCTTCTTCTTTCTTGTTGATTACAACTTTGTTCTATGCTTTAATCTGTGAATTTGATCCATTTTGCTGATAATCTCCTTCTGGGCAGATCTGTTTTTGTGTAAAGTTTGAGTCTTTGACTTTTTTTTTTGTTAATAATATTAGATTTATAGGTTCAGAAGATCGATGGAGGATCTGGGAAAATAGTTCATTTCTTTTATCTCTGAAACTTGCCTTTGGATCTTGTATTTCAATAAACTCTAGTTTTTTAATGGTTTTTTTTCACTTCTTTTTAGTGGAACTTGAGATGTCTCTACTTGATCATTAAAGCTACAAATTATTAGATGAAGAACTAATAAAACCACTTTCTCAATTACTAATGGCTAAAAATGGCTACTGCAACTGTTCTCTGCAGTTCATTTCTGGGCACCGACCTTTAAATGGGGAATAAGCATTGCTAATATTGCAGACTCTGCTAAACCACCGGAGAAAATTTCATATCCTCAGCAGATTGGTATGTGTTCTTCGATGAGCCTGCTTATTCTTATTGTCTATCAGATTGGAAAGTTTTAAATTGCGGATTACGGGTTATAATGCGATCGCTGGGAAATCCAGTTGGTCGCCGGAATTTAGAACTATGAAGATCATTTGTTTCAGAACTCTCTTATTTTCCTGATGTGCAGTGGTTGCATGTACTGGACTTATATGGACACGATATGGCATGGTAATCACACCGGTGAGTAAATGCGAAAACTGTGCTCTGCGTGAAGCAATTGTGGTCTGGATTTGATCTTCTTCTTCATGTTTTTTCCTTCTAATTTGATCATCTTCATCATTCACCTTGGACCACAGAGAAACTGGAATCTGGTTAGTGTAAATCTTTCAATGGCTGGTACAGGCATTTACCAACTCGTACGCAAAGTAAGGTAAGTTGAATTAATCGGGGATGATAGTAAATCGGGTCGGGTCGGGTCCTCACGAGTTTGAGATAAAACGATACTGTTTTGCACAAGCTGTTTCGGGTTGGGCCGATTGGATGCTTTTGTCACTCTTGTCAAAAGAGCATGCAACAATTTTTATGAGCAGAATTGGAGAAAAAAATCTGATTATTGTTCATAATGTTTTGCAGGCATGATTATTCTTCAGAGTCAGAAACTGCTATTTCAAAGGAATGACGGAGGATCTAGGAAAAAGGTTCATTTCTTTTAGCTATATTATCTGCTGTTTCAAAGGAATAATTGCCCAAAACTAGCTATATTTTCTTATATCTAATATATAAATGACAATAAATTGGGTCGGGCTTGATTTGATCGCAATTGAGAATAAGCAATATTATTTTACACAAACTGTTTCGGGTTGAGCTGGTCGGGCTCTTTTGTCATTCCTATACAAATATAAATAATTGAATATGTTATCAAAAGATTATGTAACAATTTTTATGAGCAGAATTGGAGGAAAATTCTCATTATTGTTTGCAATGTGTTTGCAGGCATGATCATTCTTGAGACTCAGAAACTGCTGTTCCCAAAATTAACTAGATTTTTTAATATTTGATATTGAATTTTAGACCCTGTCATTTTTTTAAGTTATGAAAATATATTTATATTCTTGTGCCATGAAGTTAAATGAAGGGTTTCTTAGCATTTTAATGAGTTATAGATTTTTTTTTGAATAAGTTCGACTTTGATATGAAAATTTTAATTGGATTGAGATTGTTTAAATAAAATAATAAAAGTTTAATTAAATTTGAGTTACTGAAATAAAAAAAACCCTTACTCTTGACCAGGAACTTTCTCATAAAAAATTTTTAGATTTTTTTTTACTTCAAGTCATGCTTTCATTGAGAAATGTTATAAATACCATACTGATATTAGTGTTGAATTAAGTTTCGGTACGCTATTGTACTAGTATCGGTCAATACAGGGTATCATCTCAAGTAATTTTTTAAATTTATAAAATAATCCTTATTTTTTAAATTGTAAAATAATCGTTCAATATACTGTACTGTATAATTTATAATTTAGATCAATCATGCCTTCATAAATCATAATAATAAAAATTTGAAATAATAAAAATATATTAATTTATGTTAATATTACTTTTTACGTATTTAACAAATAAATAATAATTACAATTAATATAAAAATACATTACAATTAATACAAAATTAAGGACAATACAAATTAATTAAAATGTTACAATTTTATCATATAGTAAATAATGACAAAATATCAAATAAAAAATAATAAATATCCAAAACTTTTTAAGTATTACAATCTATAACAAGAGTTCGTGTCGAGGAAACAACTAATTAGAAGTAAAACTTGAAACAAAAACACTTACAATTATAATTATATTGCATACATAGAATTTAACGTATACATCAATTATAAGAGGAATTAAAAGACGAGAAGAAATAAAAACCTGAAACTTCATTTAATCGAATATCCACTCAAATCGCATTAACTTCAATTCTCATTTGGTACAAAATTCTTATCATTGAAAGGAACTTTAATATCACCATCATTCAAATTCATTGCCCCAAATGGCATGTCAATACTTTCCCATCTAAGATTATCTTCCAAGTTACTCTTATCTATCAAACTTGATTCCTCATAAACCTAATCCATCAAAAGATCAATATAATCAAGGTAAATTGGATCTATAGAGCTATTGTTCTATTAAGAGTCCTAGCAAACAAATAAAATAAAATTATTAAAAAATTATATTCAACTTAACGATAGTAATAATATACCTTTCTTGACATACTCTGTTGCACTCACACATTGACTCATAGTTCAAATTATAAATTTTTACAATTCTAGAACACCAGTCACAAATTCATCCCACCAAGTGACTGTAAGATCAGAAAAGTAATATTATATACAAAATAAAATGATAATTAATTTTCAACAAGTAACAAAAGTGAAAAAACTTGGATTAAACTTTTTTCTTTGATGAATAGCAATGAGCATCCCAAAATCACCAAAACCTTCCTTATAAAACCTCCATTTGTAAACTTAAGAGATCTTGCATCAGCTTATAGGAAACAATTATTATAGTAGTTAATAACATTTTCCTATTAACTTTAGTCTTCTTTGTAAAATTTGGTCTAAAATACACACTAGAATTAAAAAATGTCCCAACTGTAAATAACAGAAAGTAAAGTTGTCTTTCCTATTGCTTGTTGATAATTGTAAGATAAGGTGTGTATAAAGAAGATTTACTTTTCATGTTGGCCCTAATTGTTTCTTTTGCTCTCTTCATGGTATTATAAAAATAACCCATTATTGCCTTTTCATCACTATCAGCTAGATGAAGTAGTTTCACTAAAGACTCACAAACTTGGATTACAGATTCAAATTGGGACTAAAATTTATAATCTTTGAGTATAATTCTAAAATTCTCAACTTTAGCATTATATTTGACATACTGTGATGTGACTCACTTATCACTTGTAAATATTTACCTTAACTTCTTCTTTATCATAACAAAATATTGAAGTGATAAGAAATTAGTCAAAACTTTCTTATAGTAGGACGATACAAATTCCTACCATTGGTGAAATCCTTCCTCATCAAATTTAGGACCTATATACGATTATAAATAAACTTGGTCACTTTCTTTACTTTTTGTACAATCTCATTAATGATAAAAAATATCTAGCATCTCTTATATATTCCAACATTAGGTTAATGCAATATGTAGCACAAGGAATTTAATAAAAAGAATTATACATGCTTTGCATTCTTTTTCTAGCTGCTTTGTAAGCAGAATCATTGTCAGTAATAAACTAAAAAATATTTTCTAACTCAACTTTATTCACAACTTCATCAACTATTTGAAAGAGTATTAACATTTCTAAAAAGGCCAAAGTTAATCTTCTCCTTCATGTTTTTGCCTTCTATTTTGATCATCTTCATCTTTCACCTTAGACCACAGAGAAATTGGAATCTATTTAGCGTAAATCTTTCAATGGCTTGTATAGGCATTTATCAACTCGTATGTAAAAGTAAGGTAAGTTGAAGTAATTGGGGATGATAGTGAGCCGGGTCGGGCCTGATCCTATTGGGTTTGAGATAAAACAATATTATTTTGCACGAATTGTTTTGAATTGGGTCGATGGTTTGGATCCTTTTGTCATTCCATTAAATAATTGAATATGTTATCAAAAGACCATGTAACAATTTTTATCAGCAGAATTGGAGGAAAATTATGATCATTTTCCACAAAATTTTTCAAACATAATTATTCTTAAGAATCAGAAACTACTATTTCTAAGGAATAATTGTCCAAAATTAGTTATATTTTCCTATATTTGATTTTGAATTTTAGACCTTTCTTAGTTTAAGTCATGAAAACATAATAAAAAAATATGGAATGATGTTTTACTTTGACTTTCCAAAATAGAAAAGCAAAAAATATTTTTATTATTAATTTAATAAGAATAATTGATTATATATATATAGTGGAATGAAGGTTTTTTTAGCATTTTAATGAGTTAAATAATTTATTTTAAAAATAAGTTCAAGTTCGAAGTAAAATTTATTTAGATTGAGATTGTCTACAAAATATTAAGATTTGAATTTAAATTATCGAGAAAAAAGACTTGAAGCTTGATCAGGAACTTTCAAAAGAATTTTTTAGTATTTTTTTTGGATTTCAAGTCATACTTATATTAAGCCTTTTGAATCTAAAATCCAAAATTTAAATCTCAATTAATTCAAGATTTACCTCTTAACTTTGGGTCGGACCAGACTAAAATGCCAACTTTAGAGAATCCTCTATAAAAGTGATAAAACAGACACCTTTTGTCTTTCTGATGGTAAGGTTTGGTTATGTATTATTGTTAGCTTAAGTTTTATATTTAACAAATTTGATGATAACTGTATAATATTTCAAAATTAAAATTGGATTTATTTCCATGTATAATTAATGATCTTATTATCAAAAGGAAATAAAATCATAATTAATACGTTTTCTCTTGCAGGAATCTTCTTTATGAACTTACCTTATTAAAAATGGTTTATCTGAAAGGATTCTACTAATTATGAAGGTCATATATTAGCTCTGTGATTACCGGAAGATTTTGGAAAAGATGACATCGAAGTTATTCAGAGTTAAATCCATCCAGTTGACTAAAGATGTGAGTGAAGCAACAACTAGTTAAAGAAATTGACTATTTAAGAAAGAGCAACAACACTTATGAAGAAAACGAACATATTCAGACTGTCAAAACATTTTGAGCAACATCTATACTCTTGATAATCATACCATTACTATTATGCTTTAGAAAGTGAAAACACTCTATCAAGAGAGAAATTGTTATTTTGTTTTTCTGTGAGCTTTTTAGAAGCTTGTTATACACTTTGATTGTGGAAGGTTAGAGAACCTTAAAAAATATGTACTTGTGAGTTTGGAGAGGCTCGTCAGATTTAATTCTCAATTTTTATAGTGAAACACTCAACTTGGATATTTGAGGACTAGACGTAGGCTTAGGTATTAAGCCAAATCAATATAAATTGACAGCGTCTTTCTTCTCTCTCTCTTTAACTTTTAAATTTCAACATTATATTGTGTGTGTATTGTTTTTTAACAAAAGGCTCCTTCACTTTTATAAGAGGTTCTTTCTGTTTTCAACTTATAAGAGGTTTCTTTCAGTTTTAACAGGTGCTTTCTGTTTTTAAATTATTTTAACATGATTTTTCATTCAATAGACTTCCTTAATTTAAGCAGGGTCTTATCATACAAAAGGCTCCTATTGCCTAACAAGCTCCTGTCATTTAAAAAGACTTTATCGTCTGACAAGCTCCTACTATCTTTATTTAACTAGGATCTATTTATTATATGCACTGAAAGAACTTGTACAAATTTTTATACACATAATTCACCCCCTCTTGCGTGTGTTTGCTTTATCAATTAGTGTTAAAGCAAGGTTTCACATTTTTTTGTTTTAAAGTACGTGATAGATCATGGAAAACACCTTGAGAAGTTTTGAAGGACAATCTATCTCAAAGCCTTCTTACTTCAATGGAAACAACTACTCATACTAGAAAGAGAGAATGACCATATATTTCCAATCTGCAGATATTAAAGTGTGGAAAGCAATTAAAGTTGGTGCTACAATTTCCACTTTCGATAATGTAAAAGTATGGACTAATATTGGCAGGATAAATGCACAACTAAACGCTAAGACAAAACATCACTTGATATGTGTGTTGTCTCTAGAAGAATATGAAAAGATATCGTATTGCTCTACAGCAAAACAAATGTGGGACAAACTTTAAGTCACGTTTGAAGGAACAAATGAGGTAAAGAAGTATAGAATAAGTCTTTTAGTGCATCAATAAGAAACTATTGGTATGAAACAGGGATAGACCATAGACGAATTCTTCGGACACTTCAACATCATCATCACGATCCTAAGGAACATGGAAAAGATATATCCGAATGACGAGCTCGTAATGAAGATTCTAAAGTCACTACCAAAGGAATGAAGACCTAAGATGACAATTCTAGAAACTGCAAAGGATCTATACGCTATTTCACTCGACTGGCTACGAGGAAACTTGATGATCTATGAAACTAAGCTTAGGTGACATAAAGGATCCTCTTATAGAAAAGGAATGACATTAAAAGCAGCCTAGTCAGATGAGGATTTCGAAAACTTTGAAGAAGAAGAGCCTGAAGAAGTCAACAACGTCTGTCTTATGGCTAAATCAGGAGATGATAACGTATATTATTCTGACTCTGATTTTGAAGTTGATGAATTGAAAATACATATCATGATGATCAATATAAAAGGTTGACAGTGAAGCATTTCAAAGAAGTTAAGAATTCTAAGAGCAATAATGCATCTTTGAAGAGTAAGATAAAATCATTGGAATCTGCAAATGAGAATTTGGTTACCAAGAATATATTTCTTGAAGTTGAGTATAAGCAAAAAGTTTATGAAAAGGAAGTATTAGAAGAACGAGTGGCTAAGTTGGAAAATAAATTGCTAAAAACTGATTCTGAAACGGTGAGACAATTAGAAAAAAGTTGCCACCTTAGAACTTGAGAAAAAGAAAATTGTTGGAAATATCTTATCTCTAGAAAAAGATCTGGCAAATTTCATTGATGGAAGGAACAACCTTGATGCATTGCCTGGTAGTGGTAAATGCGTTTTTTATAAAGTCAAAATAGGATACAATGAAAACAACAATATCAGGCCATACAAGAACTTCTTCATCAAATCTAGTAGCAACTATAGTCAAAATAGCAAGAACCTGATACATGGTAGAAGTTATAACAACTCTCATTCATCCGTTTTGTGTAATTAATGTGGTAAACAAGGTCACATAAGTCATTCTTGTAATTTTCTTAAAAAGAAATTACCTTGGATGTATATTTGGAAGTTGAAAGATCAAAATACTAACCCAGAAGGACCTAGAAAAATTTGGGTACCTAATTAAGATAATGCTTTCTGTAGATATGTTTCAAGATGGAGACAATGGAGAATTAATGGATATTGGATAGTGGATGTTCGAGACACATGATAGGTGAAATATTACACTTCAACTACATTGAAGGAAAAGACAAAGGTAATGTTGTTTTTGCAGACAAAAATAAAGCAAAGGTCACCGTAATTGGTAAAATTGGTAATTCTGACTTTACTTCCATTGATAACGTTCTATTTTTTAATGGTTTGAAACATAATCTGTTGTGTGCGAGTAAACTATTTAAAAAAGGTTACAAAGTCATTTTTTATGCATCTCATTATGAAATTGTTGATATTAATAATGATAATATTGTGTTTGTTGGTCCTAGAAATCATAATATATATTATGCTCAACTAGAAGATGTCCTCACAAAATGCTAAATGTTTTGTCTCTCTAGAAAAGGATTTGTTTATCTAGCACAGAAGATTTGGATATGTTAGCATGAGTATTCTATCAAAATTGTCTAAAAATGAGTTAGTAAGAGGACTACCGACCTTAAAGTTCAAAAGCAATCAAGTTTGTGAAACTTGTTTAAAAGGTAAACAAGTCAAAAGTAGCTTTCCTCCTAAAATTATGGTGTCTACTAGCCAATCACTTAAACTTATGCACATGGATTTATTCGGTCCAGCGAGGACTCAAAGTTTTACTGGTAAACATTACAATTTTTTTAGTAGATGATTACTTCAGATTTATATGGGTTTATTTTTTATCAAATAAGGATGATGTTTTTGAAGTGTTTGAGAAGTTTTGCAGAAAAATTCAAATAGAAAAATGGTACTACAAACTTTAATTCAAAATGATCATGGAGGAGAATTTGATAACAAAAAGTTTGATGAATTTTGTGACAGCAATGGTATAACTCACAACTTCTCTTGTCCAAGGGCGCCTCAACAAAATGGAGTTGTAGAGATAAAGAACAAAACTTTGGTTGATATGGCTAGGACCATACTGTGTGAAAGTGGACTACCTCATGGATACTGGGTAGTAGTATCCACGACCTGTTATGTGCTTAATAGATGTCTTATAAGACCTATTCTGAAAAAGACTCCCTATGAGTTGTGGAAAGGAAGAAAACCAAATGTTACTTACTTTCGAGCTTTTAGCTGCAAGTGTTTCATTCTAAACAATGCAAAAGGCAATCTTGAAAAGTTCGATGCGAGATCAGACGAAACTATTTTTTGGGCTATAGTACTGCCAGTAAAGGATTTAGAGTATATAATAAAAGAACAAAGAAGATAGAAGAATCAATACATGTGGTATTTGATGAAGAACTATCATCGACAACATCAACTGATTCAGATGATGAAGAGCATCTTTTGATTCCTAAAAATACATCAGAGAATCCAACTACACCAATAATACCCTCAAAATTAAAAATTAAGAAAGCCCCTTTGAAGCTAGAACAGAGCAGACTCCTTTATCTCAACATGAGCCTTTGTAATGAAAAACACCGAGAGAATGGAGAGGTCTTGATACATATCAATATATTCTCAGAGATCCCTTTGAAAATCTAAGAACAAGATCATCGTTCAAGAACAACTTTGTGGCTCTCATCTCATAAATAGAACCAAAGATCGTTGAAAAAGTCTTTACTGACGAAAAATGGGTTTCAGTTATGAAAGATGAACTAAATCAATTTGACAAAAATACAGTCTAGAATCTAGTACCTCATCCTCAAAATAAGTCAATCATTGGGACTCGGTAAGTATTTCGAAACAAAATTGACAAAAATAGTAAGATAGTAAGAAATAAAGCTAGACTTGTAGGTTAAGGTTATAATCAATAGGAATGTATTGATTTTGATGAAACTTATGTACCTGTCGCCATATTTGAATCGATTAGAATTTTACTTGTCTTTGCATGCTATAGAAACTTAAAGTTGTTCCAAATGGATGTTAAAAGTGTTATTCCAAATGGATGTTAAAAGTGTGTTCTTAAATGTTTACATTAACGAAGAAGTATTTGTCAAGCAACCCCTAGGTTTTGAAGATGAAAACCATCCAAATTACGTGATGAAGTTAACCAAAGTTTTGTATGGTTTAAAACAGGCTCCTCAAGCATGATATGAGAGGTTAAGTAACTTTCTGCTTAAGAATAACTTTGAAAAATGAAAGGTCGATAAAACCTTATTTATTAACAGAAAGGAGAATGATTTACTCATAGTGCAAATAGATGTTGATGACGTAATATTTGGTGCTACTAATCCATCCTTCTTTGAAGAATTCTCAGTATTAATTTAAGGAGAGTTTGAAATGAACATGATGGGAGAATTATCATTATTTCTCAAATTATAAATCAGACAAACAAAAAATAAAATTTTCATCAGCTAAGAAAAATACACAAAGGAACTCATCAAGAAATATCATTTTAAGAATGCCAAACCGATGGGTACTCCCATGTACACTAGAACTAAACTTGATAAAGACGAAGAAGGCAAAGCTACGGATGAGACAAAGTATAGAGAAATGATTGGATCACTATTATATTTTACAAGCTCAAGACCAAACGTTATGTTTAGTGTGTGTGTCTTTGTGCACGCTTTCAATCAAATCCAAAAGAAAGCTACCTTCAAGTGGTGAAAAGAATCTTTCAATATCTCCACGAAACTATGGACTTTGGACTATGGTATCCAAAAACTGATTCATTTGACCTAGTGGGCTATTGTAATGTAGATTATACAGGTGATAAAGTTGATCGAAAAAACACAAGTGATCACTGTCAATTTCTTGGCAAATGTCTAATATTTCGGTCCTGCAAGAAGAAAAATTGCATAGTGCTTTCGACGACTGAAGCGGAATACATAGCAGTTGTCAGCTGTTGTGCTAAAATCTTATGGATGAAGCATCAACTACAAAATTTTTCTTTAAGCTTTTTCCCATATTCCTATATTATATGATAATACGAGTGCTATAAATCCTTCTAAAAACCTTGTGCATCATTCTAGGACTAAGCATATAGAAATCAAACATCATTTTCTTAGAGATCATGCTTTCGAAGGAACCATTGATCTTTTGCATGTTAATACTGAGAATTAAGTAGCTGACATTTTCACCAAGCCACTATCTGAAGTTAGATTTTGCATATTAAGAAAAGAGCTTGGTATGTGAAAACTCTCTGATATTATTTCTATATAAATATTCTCTGCTACTTGTCTTTGCAAATTCTCCTTAGGAAAAATCTTCACTTACTGTGTCATTTTTTTCATTATGTTTTATTTCCTCCCTATACTTTATTTCTTTTTTATAATGACAAAGGGGAGAGTTTATATGATATATTTTTGCATTTTTTTGCATATATGATGATATATTTCTAAATGCATATTTCTCAATGCTGCTCGAATATATATGTGAATGATTATATGCTGTTGAAATTGTGAAAATTTGTGACATATAAATGATAGGTTCTTTTCTTAAGAGATAAGCTCTTGCTAATTATGATTGAACATATAAAAGTCACAGGTATCTTTTGAAATCATCTATTATCTCTTTAAATTTTGAAAAATATATCTATTATTGCTTGTCATCATAAAAAAAGGGGAGATTGTTAGCTCAAGGTTTATAATTAATGATTTTAATGATAACTGTATAATATTTCAAAATTCAAATTGGATTTATTTCCTTGTACAATTAACGGTCTTATTCTCAAAAGGAAATAAAATCATAATAAATATGTTTTCTCTTGCAGGAACCTTCTTTATGAACTTACCTTATTAGAAATGATTTATTCGAAAGGATCTTACTAATTATGAAGGTCATATATTAGCTCCGTGATTACTGGAAGATTTTTGGCAAAGATGACATCGAAGTTATTAAGAGTTAAATCCATCCAGTTGACTAAAGATGCGAGTGAAGCAACGACTAGTTAAAGAAATTGACTATTTAGAAAAGAGCAACAACACTTATGAAGAGAACAAACATATTCAAACTGTCTAAACATTTTGAGTAGCATCTATACTCTTGAGAATCATATCATTACTATTAAGCTTTAAAAAGTGAAATTACTCTACCATGAGAGAAATTGTTTGTTTTTGTGTGTGAGCTTTTTAGAAGATTTTTATGTACTTGTGGAAGATTAGAGAACCTTGAAAAATATGTATTTGTACGCTTGGAGAGGCTATTCAGAATTAATTCTCAGTTTTATAGTGAAACACTCAAGTTGGATATTTGGGGACTGGATGTACGCTTGGGTTGTAAGTCGAACTAGTATAAATTGACTGCGTCTTTCTTCTCTCTCTCTTTAACTTTTAAATTTCATCATTATATTGTGTGTGTGTGTTGATTTTTAACAAGAGGTTCTTTCACTTTTATAAGAGGCTCTTTCGGTTTCAACTTGCAAGAGGTTCCTTTCAGTTTTAACAGGTGCCTCCTGTTTTTAAATTATTTTAAAAGGATTTTTCATTCAATAGACTCTCTTTTTTAAAGCAGTATCCTATCTCAGAAAAGGCTCCTATTACCTAACAACTTAATGTTGTTTAAAAAAAATTATCGTTTGACAGGCTCCTACTATTTTTATTTAACTAGGATTTGTTTATTATACAAATTGAAGATTAAAAAGTTATTAGACTAATTTTTAAAATTAAAGTTACTATTTTTCAATGATGTTTTATTTTTTAAAAAACAATATTTTATTATGCTATTAAAATAACAACTTAAGTTTAATAGAATCTAAAGTTGAATTTAACAAAATTTTAGTTTAACTTGATTCATTATTATTTTTAAGAAGATATCCAAATATCATTTAACTTTCATGCATATTTATAAAATCAAGATTGGAATAAAAGTAAAAGGTTAAAAGTAATTTTTGCTAAAAAAGGGGAGTTTTTATATGAAATTAATTTTAAAATTCAAGACTCAATGAGTCCAAGAATATCGGGACTAATAAAAAATAATTAAATTATCATTATTAATATTTTTAAAAGTACCTTTATAGATTCTTTTGTACACAGGTCTTTTGGATTATCGCACGGAATCCGTTTGTTTTCTTTGTTTTGTTTGTTTGTCGATTCATTCCATAGCCGCCTTGACAAATTCCAATTTCTATGATCGTGCCGGAGGCGCTCAAGATTGATGAACCCTTGAATCCAATCCTTAATAATAACAATCTGGCTCTGATACCACAGGGGGACCTCAAAGGGCACACAGGGAAACTATGACTCCAAATTGGCCAAACTAGTAGCACAACTCGTTTAGACTAGACCATAGACTAACCAAAGTCGGATTGGAAGTATGTCTCCTTCAGTAAGCTCCAAGTATGTTGAACGAGACAACAAATCCCTCTCTAGCTCTCCTGGCTCACGGGCATAACTCTCATCTTGCCTTTTATGAACCTTACTTCTGTCAAATACTCTTACTTGTCATTCCTCGTTAAAGTCTAATCTAACAGCAGAAATTGTTTAAAAGTAGTTCTAGATTGTCATATACTTTTTGATACACAAGATCCTCAGAAGAGGCAAATGTAGAGCATGCTCGTCCTACACCTATACAGTTATGGGTATATGACTCAAGCTTTGAAGCTTTCAGGAAGGAGAAGAGGCTTAGAAATAAACACATAAACCAAACTTCATTTTACTAAACTTTGAAACCATCTTCAAGCGTCTTTATAACTGAAGAGAAACCTTGTTTTTATAGGCGAAGCGAAGGTTAGAAATGTAAATCTACCTAGGAGACACACTCATTACATCTTTAGAAAAGAAAGCTAAAGTATAATGATTACAACTTTAGCAAAGCTACTTTCTGAAAGCAAATAGTAAGATGATAAGATGGAATCTTGGAATAGTATCTTATGGGCCATCTTTCATCAAAAGTTATGAAGGTAGTTGCCTTAAAATGTGTGCTCACTTTAAAGGGTTAAAATGAGGTTAGGATCATCTGTTAATTCCATTTCTTTGTCTATCTATTCAATCAGGTGATATATATTTATAGTAGCTCATTCAGAAGGCCATAAGCCAGAAACATAACTAGTTTTATGAGCTGGGCTTGATTGAATTGGACTTGATAAAGAATTGGACTCCATTGTTTGGCGATAGGTGGGACAAGGTATATCATCGACTTTGATATGGATGAGGTTGTTATAGACGGAGGTCCACTAACTTGTAGATGGAGTTCGAATTGGTTCACGAAGAGTAGTATCCCTATAATAAGGACCTAAAGAAGTGCATAGTGGGAAGAAGTTTGAATCCTGAGAGTGATTCAACTAGTCTAAAACAACATATAATTCTTCAAGAAAGGATGATTGTTCTGCTGACCAAGTTGTAGTGGTTCACCATTATTGGATATGGTTCAAGGTGCAGAGGTGGCTATAATCACTTGTCGCATAAGGAAGATGAATGAGATAAATAACATACGTTTCTTGGTCATTTAAAGAGGAATCCCATAATTGATGATGTGTTAAGAGTTGGGATATATCAAATCTCCATTTATCAAGGGGTTGGAACCACTCAAGAAAAGTCCATAAGGGAGACGTAGACTTGGGTGGATCATGTAGATGGCGGTAGAGATGCAGAGGTTAAAAGGCAATTGAGCATGCATAAAGGGCTAACATTGCCCAAAGATGCTATAAGGTGGAATAATGGATAGTATCATAAATATGATACAACATCTTATAAGGTGTAGTGGGATCAAGGAATCCAGGAACTGGTAAAATGTCATGCTGAAGAAGAGTTAAATGCAAATAATAAAACAAACTTTGGTGAAAAATTGGATAAAGTTATGAAACAATGGTTGAAGGAGTAGGAAACAAAAGAGGAAACTCCTTTTTATATTTTGCAAACCTAGGAAATTCCATTAACCAATATAATGGAATGGGAAGTTTGATAGAAGAGGAGAAAAACAAGAGAGGTTTTATAGGTCTAGAGAGATAATCAACGAGGATATTTTTGTGACCTTTAATATGTTGAATGGAATATTTATAGGAGGAAAACCACTCTTGCCAGCGAAGCAATTGACTATTGGGAAGCTTTTCCTTGGACTGATAAAGGATTTTAGGAAAAGAGGTGTTATCCATTTCAATGACAAAGTGATAAGGAGTAAGGTGGAAAGTAAACTTTTCAATACCTTGTTTAATAGCGAGAATCTCCTTATAACTAATGTGGTAGTGGCATTCAGATGAGCTAAATTGGCCACTTGCATGTCCGTAATAATGCTTCTGGTCATTGATTTCTTTGAGGAGTACAACACCCCAATGGGTGTCACTAGCATCTATTAGTAAGACATGTTGTCCTGTGTCAGGAATCTTTAATGGTGGAGGATTCTAACAGATTTTCTTTAGATGTTTGACAGTTACAGTTTGTTCTTTTGTCCAAGGTGGTGGATTCTTTTTCAAAAGCTTATATAAGTTTGAAGTGTAAGCTGTTACGTATGGTATAAAATCTTGAATACAATTAACAATTCCAAGGAATTGTTGTATCCATTTGACAGTGAGATATTCATCAGGAATTATAACAACTCCTTTGCAATGTGTGGACCTGGCTGGTAGAATCCATCTTTGAAATGCATACCTAAGAATTCAATTTTTGTACTGCTAATAATGCTTTTCGAGGCCGAAAGCATAATGCCATACTATATAGTGAGATCCAAAAATCTGTTCAGAAGGGCCTGATGTTCCTCATGGGTTTTTGAGAACAGTAACATATCATCAATGTAGATCAGTGCACTATAGAGGATAGGCTGATAGATCTTTGTCATGGATTTCTGAAACAATGATGGGGCGACTTTAAGCCAAATGGTATAACAGTCTATTGGTATTTTGCATTGGGAAGGTAGAATGCAGTTTTGTATCTCTCAATTGGGTGAATACCCAGTTGCTAAAATCTTGCCTTAAGATCAAACTTTGAGAATGATAATTTGCATTTTGTCATGTTAAATCTTTATGTTTCATGTTCTTTTGGTAGAATTTTGTGATGTTCTGCTTGTGTTTCCATGGTAATTTATGTTTTTGCATGTTCTAGGTGACGAAATACAGAGTGACGTAATTTAGAGTGAAATTGGCTAATTTGGGACTTCCAATTGATTAGGTACAGCCACAAAGAAGAGTGAAGACCTGAATAAGCAAATTAAGTGGGCATTAATTAAACACACAAAGGAGGCGTCACGCAAGGGGAAAGTAAAATTAAATTATTCCATCAAAGAGGGGACCCAAGTTTTTAGCAATGCAAGAGGCCAGAGGCACGCAGCTGAAGGCAATTAATTCACACCAGCTCAAAAGGAGACGACGTCGCACATATAAGGGCCAGAAGGTCTTCTTTTAAATCAAAAGCCCAGTGGACCAAAGGGAGCTGCGTAGGGAGGAGACAGAAGCATTAAATCAATTTAAAGGTGACGCAAATCAAATGACGTAGGCGCAAAGTAACAAGTTAAAATCAAAGCAAAATAGAATCTGGAGGCTTCACGCATTAGAGGAGGAGGAGGGCTTTTAAATGGGTTTTATTTGTCTGGTGGGCCCACTTTTCTTTTAAAAACACAAAAACCTAGGGTGACTAGAGTGGACGGCAACTACGAAAAGCTGGAGAGAAATAGTCAAAGATTGCGATTCTGGGTGTTTGAAGCTGGAGATTAATAAAGATTCATTAGAGGAGTGTGGACGACGACAACAGCGTAGAAGTGGGCAGCAGCTTTAGGGAAGTTTGAATTTCAATTTTAATTTGTCAATTTCAGTTTTATTAGATAGTGAATAGTATTTCGTGTGGCTAAGTTTTAATCTAGACAAGGTACTTTACGTTTGATGCATGTAGTTCATGAGACTCTGTGGGTTTAATTGTTTTCGTTTAATTCTTATGTTTGTTTAATCTCTGCGCTTAATCGATTTATTATTGTTGAGTTTGTTGATTAATGAGGCCTGTTAATTAATTGACTTGATGATAAATTGCCGAATA
>JANVCL010000001.1:27226107-27240336 GCA_026546855.1 Erythroxylum incrassatum
AAGTAAAACGGACGCCTACTTTGACTCTCCTGGTTGTTATAACAACCTACGGCCCAGGGACACCTGGAAAATTACTTCCATCGCATTTGTGTTCAGTCTGCAAATGACACATTTTCGTGAGAAAATATTTAACTAAAAGATAAGGACAAGTCATCTGAAATCACTTGGAAGCATCATGAATAAGTTATTTAATTTAACTAATTCTTAAAATCATTTTTAAAAAGAGAAACAACAAAAATAAAGAATATTGTTTTTAAATAAAATTCAAGATTCAACGGAAGTGTACATACCTTTTATAAACTATAAATTATTTGATGGCTTTACATGTGGGTCTTTATTAAAACCGTTTGTTTCTTTACACGTGGGTCTTTATAAAAACCGTTTGACTGCCAAGTTAACATTCCAATTTCCTTCCATACTGTTCAGACAAGCCCCCCGGGATTGACCCCTGGAATCGAATCCAATCTGTGCCTTTATAAATATCTGTCCTATCGTAACCATCACATTGTATCTTTTCCTCTCCTCATCTCTTGTAATAATGTTGCTTGTTAACGGAACTTCAGTAATACCTGTCCAACACAGTGTCTCATCAGGTGCGTAAGATTTTGGACATATATACCATGATTCTATTACCATAACCAAGTTTGTGATCCCAACTCCTACTTCCTTGTGTTTGCCATTGTCAAAGAACAGGTGTTCGTATTCGTTCTCAATTGCTCTTGGATCCTAACGTTATTCGTAAAGTTGGCTCTGTAAGATACACATCACTAAATAGTCGTCTCATCTCTTCTGGTTCTGCTCATTGAAAATGGTGTTTGATTTGAATCATCTTGACATGACTGCGTTAGGATGGAGAAAAGTCGAGTATGGGAGTGAAGAGAATGGCGTCGGAGGTTCTGGGGAACGTGAAGCTGTCGGCGTCACCGTATGACACTGCATGGGTGGCCATGGTCCCGTCTAGAGAGGAGAAGAAGAAGAAGCAATCAGAACCGTTGTTCCCCGAAAGCTTGGATTGGGTGATGAAACACCAGCAACCTGACGGATCATGGTGCCTTGATCATGAACATCCATTGCTCGTCAAGGACTCTCTGTCCTCCACACTCGCTTGTGTTCTTGCTCTAAACAAGTGGAATGTCGGAGAACAACTTGTCAACAAGGGTAGACCTTGTTCCTAATCTATGTTTGCATGTTTAAACTAAATTATGTTACAACTTATTACATAAAAAAAAGAATATTAAATACTTTTGGGTTTTTTATTTTTTCAGGATTAGACTTTTTAGAGACCAATTTGTGGGCAGCTAATGATAGAAGACAACTTAAGCCCGTTGGTTTTGACATAACATTTGGTGGTATGATCGAAAGTGCCTTAGAAAGCGGACTCAACTTGCCTTTCGATGCGGTTCTAGTTGAAGGATTGTTACGAGAAAGGAACACTCAAATTCAGAGGTTTTTATTTTTATTATTTATCTATCCCCATACCCATAGGTGTTTATTTTAAATAGTTAAATATTATAATGTTCTGATATTTATTTCGTCTATATTAAATTATGAACCTAATTATTTTTTACGATAAGATTGATTATTAATAATTTTAGTTATCGACAAATTTTTCGGATCATTTTTAATCTAAAAAATAGAAAATAATTTTTTAACCTTTCTATAACTTTTAAAAAATGTAATCTTTTAAAATATAGAAAATAATTCCTTGTTAGATACTTTTCAATTTCTATTGAATTTGCACTGAGCTATTTTAAATGTCAAATTTTCAACTATTACATTTTAAAAAATAAATTTATCAATGAATGAACATCGTCAGGTACAGTATGGAAGGAAAAGAAAGGCATTTGGCATATCTTTTGGAAGGATTGGGACTGAGAGGAAATTATTATGATTGGGAAATGGTAATGAAACATCAGAAGAGCAATGGGTCACTCTTTAACTCACCATCTGCAACAGCCGCTGCTTTGATGCACAACCATGATCATAAATGCTACGATTATCTTAAATCTGTTTTGGAAAGATTTCAGAACACAGGTATGTATGTAGTATGAAGATTTTTTAAGTTTGTTTTGATTGGATTGATAGAAACTAATATTTTATGTGTTTTAACAGTTCCCACAGCATACCCACTAGACATTTACATTCAACTTTGTACTATTGACAATCTTCAAAAGCTAAGGATAGATCGCCTTTTCCATAAAGAAATCGAAAATGCTATGGCTCATATTTACAGGTACTCTCCTTTACCCTTTTTATTGTTTCTCTTCTTTTTTTCTTTTCCTCCGTTAAATTAACCTGCATTTTTGTTTGGTCTGAAAGATGTTGGTTGCAGAGCAGTGAAGAGATATTCTCAGATATTAATTGTCTTGCCATGGGATTCAAGTTGCTTCGGATGAATGGATATGATGTCTCTTCAGGTACCTCGAACTCTTATCGTGATTTGTCGCAATTACTCGTAATTCACAGTATAACCCGTAATCCGCGAGGTTTAGCTTGTAATCACCTTAATCGTTTTGTGACAGACACACTAGAACAATTCCAGGAACAGAAACATTTCTTCAGCATGGTGAGCCTCCAATTTGAGAACGCAGACACAGTCTTGGAGTTATATAAAGCTTCATTGACAAATATTTATCAGAAAGAACCAATCCTTGATAGGATAAGAGAATGGACACGTTCTTATCTGAACCAGGAACTGCAAAATGGATCGTTCCAGGATAAAAGAATGCACGAAGAGGTAATGCCAATTAGCTTTAGAAACTCAGTCTAATAAAGAACACATATGTATAAGGTTTTATGATATCTGATGAGTTTCCTCAGGTTGAACATACTCTGAGGTTCAAATACGATAGTTTGGATCGACTAGAAATAAGAAGAAACTTGGAATGGCATCAACTTGACAATACTAAACTTCTTAAAACATCTTATAGGTGAGTTAATTTTCTTGTGTTCTATTATACATGATATGATCAAGGGTCTGTTCTAGTTTTTCTCGAAACCCTTTTTTGAGTTCTTGTGTCATTTCAGGACTTCAGTCAACAACAAATTGTTTAAAGTATTAGGAATTGTTTTGTAGTTTTTAATTTTTTGAGAAAAATATATTTTTGTAGGTTCTGAAGAAAAAAGGATGACAAAATACACGGAAAAGAACATCACATATGGACAATTCAAATATTGTTTATATGATAATTCAATTAAACTCTAAAATTAATTAGACAAAATTTTAAATTATTAATTTTAGTCACATTTAATTGGTTTTCTTGTTGTATAATTTTTTTAAAAGACCTCTTAATTTAAAAAATATTTGAAAATTTTTCTTGTAATTTTTAACTTTTCAAAACTTTTATACTTCAATTAAAAAATAGCAATAAAATATCTACGACGTAAATATCATATATAGATTAATCAAATACTAATTATAAGATAATTCAGTCTAACTATTAGATTCGAACCTAATTATTTAGATATGATTCAAATCAATAATTTATTAATTATTTTAAATTATTAACTTCAATGGAGTTTGATTGATTTTCTACCCAAACTCTATAAGGAAGGGTTTCCAAAAATTTTAAAATTATAAAAATTGAAAATTTTTAAAATTAAATTTTCTTAAAGTTTTTATTTAGTAGTTTATTTCTTTTATTTAATCAGAATAACAGAAAGTTGAAAATTTTCTTATAATTTTCAACTTTTCAAAACTTTTATACTTCAATTAAAAAAAAGCAATAAAATATATAGGACATAAATATCATATGTAGGTTAATCAAATACTAATTATAAGATGATTCAATCTAACTATTAAATTCGAACATAATTATTTAAATATGATTAAAATCAATAATTTATTAATTATTTTAAATTATTAATTTCAATCGAGTTTAATTAATTTTCTACCTGAACTCTATAAAAAAGTGTTTCTAAAATTTCGAAAATTATAAAAATTGAAAATTTTTAAAATTAAAATTTCTAAAAACTTTAACACTAAATGTGTAGTTTATTTCTTTTATTTAATCAGAATAACAGAAAGTTGACTTATGTTATGGTGTTATGGAATCAGATGGGTGGAGGAGAGCAGAATCGGAGAACTAAAATTTGCAAGGCAGAAGCAAACCTACTGCTATATGTCTGCTGCTACGGTTTTGATCGACCCTGAAGACGCAGAGGCTCGCATATCCATGACCAAGAACTGCGTCATGACAACTGTTGCCGACGACTTGTTTGATTTCGCTGGCTCGAAGGAAGAATTGGAGAACATGCTTGAACTGTTTGGAAGGCCTGAGATTGATCTTTCTACCTTTCTCTGTAATCAAATCTGTCTCAGATATTGGAACAGAACCTTGATCGAGAAAATTTTTCTGTTGAATTTCCACAGGTGGCAAGGAGATTTCAGCATTGGTTACTTCTCAAAAACTGTTGAGATATTGTTCTCTGCACTTGAAACCATGATCGATGAGCTTGGCTCCCTAGCTTCTCGTCGACAAGGAAGAGATGTGACACACCATTTGGTCAATTCAGTGGGTGTTCCGTAAAAACATGCACACTCTGTTTTCATAATTCCCATATGATTCCAGGACAAGAACTGAAGTTGAATTTTGATGTACAGTGGCATGATTTGCTGAAAACTATGATGAAAGAAGCAGAGTGGGCCAGAGAGAATCGTGTTCCAACGTTGGAGGAATACATAGAAACCGCCTTCGTTTCATTTGCACTAGAACCTGTCCTCCTTGGACCTCTGTTTACCATTGGACCCGTGTTGTCTGAAAAAGTGCTTGCTTCTGTGGAGTACGATAATCTCTTCCGAAATGTTAGCTTAGTTGGACGACTACTCAATGACCTTATCTCTGTTAAGGTAATCACAACACGAAACACCATCAACCACTATTTCCAAGTTTCTCTCAGCTTTTTCTTTCTCCTGCTAACTCAAAAATGAACAATTTTTGCAGAGAGAAGGTGAACAGGGTAAGCTGAACAGTGTAATCCTCAGAATGGTTCAAAAGTCCATGACTGAAGAAGAAGCAGTGAGCGAAACTAAGAGACTGATAGAGAGTCACAGAGTAGATTTGCTACGATTGGTGTTGGAAACAAAAGATAGTGAATTCCCAAAAGCTTGCAAGGATTTCATATGGAAGATGAGCCACATTCTTCACTACTTCTACAATGAGAAGGATGGGTATTCCTGTAACAGTTGCAAGCTTAAAGCCGGGAAATCTGTTCTCTGGGAACCTATCACGGCTCCTCAAATTCTTTCTTTCGAGAAAGAATGAGAAATATTAGCAAATAGAAGTTTTAGTGGGAGAATAAAAATAAAATAATTGTGGTCTGGTACAGAGAAATAGAATCTGTTTAGCTTAAATCTTTCAATGGCTGGTGCAGGCACTTACCAACTCGCACAAAGTAAGGTAAGTTGAGGGAATTGGTGATGGCAGTATGTCAGGTCGAGCCGAATTGATCACATTTGAAATAAAACGATATTGTTTTGGGTTGCGAAACTGCCATTTCAAAGGATATTGAATTTTTTACCCTTTCGTTTGTTTAAGTTACTAAAACATAATAAAAAGAATATGGAAATTCCCTCAACAAAAAAAATAATAAAAAGAATATGGAATAATATTACTTTAAGCCTAAAATTTTCAAATTTGAAAAACATTCTCTAATTTTTAAAAAAAATTTGCAAAATTGTCTTTCAATGTATTGTACTGTATAATTAATAATTTTACATCAACCTTGTCTCCAAAAATTATAATAATAAAATTTTGAAATAAAAAAATATGTTAATTTCTACTAATATTACTTTTCACATATTTAACATAAAAATAATGATAACAATTAATATAAAAAAAGATCATACAAATATAATATTAAGGATAATATAAAGTACGTAAAATATTATAATTTCATCATATAATAAATAATATTACTTCAAAATATGAAACAAAAATAATAATAAACATCTATAACTTTTAAAGTATTACAATTAATTACAATATGAGTTTGTATCAAAGAAACAACCAACTAAAGGTAAAATCTGAAACAAAAACATTTACAATTATAATTATATTACATATATAGAATTTAACATATACCTCAAATAAACGTGAAATTAAAAGAAGCGGAGAAATGAAAACCTGAAACTTCATTCAATTGAATATCCGCTCAAATTATATTGACCTCAATTCTCATTTAGGCCTCATCAATACCATCATTTAAATTCATTGGACCAAATGATATGTTAATACTTTCCCATCTAATATCACTCTCAAGCCCGGTCCCTCAGAAACTAAATCTGCCAAAAGATCGATATAGTCAAGGTAAATTGAATCTACAATATTATTTGTTCTATTAAGAGTCTTAGAAAACAAATAAAATTATATTATTCAAAAATTACAAGAAATTATATTGAACTTAGTAACAAATAAAATTAAATTATTAAGAAATTATATTCAACTTAACAATGATAATAACATACCTTTTTCGAAGCTATAAGTTGTATCAAACAAAGACCAAGTCATTCAATCTTATAGGTTCCAATTTATTCCTTTTCTTGAAATTGTTGAATTCAAATGTGCTTCGATTCCTTTCACACCCTATTGCACGCATGCCTTGCCTCAAAATTCGAAATGCAAACCTTTATAATTTTGAAACACCAATCTCAAATTGGTCCCACCAAGCAACTATAAAAGAATAAAAGTAATATTTTAAACAAAATAAAATAATGATTAACTTCCAACAAGTAACAAAAATGAAAAAAAAACCTGGATTAAGCATGTCTCTTTGACGAATAGCAATGGGCATCTCAAAATCACCAGAAGCATCCATATAAATTTTCATTTGTAAGCTTAGGAGATCTTACATCATAAAATTGGCCTTGATTGCTTCATTCTACCTCTCTTTAACATCATAAAAATAACTTATTGTTGCATTTTCATCACTATCATCTAGTTGAAGTACTCTCACCAAAGACTTACAAACTCGGATTAGAAATTAACACTAGGACTAAAATTCATGGTCTTCAAGTACAGATCTATAAACTTCGACTCTAGCATTAGAGATAACATATTGTGATGTGACCTACTTATCACTTGTAAATATTTACCTCATCTCCTTCTTCGTCAGAACAAAATACTTTCCAGTTACCTTGTTATCTTATGATGACACAAATTTCTACCATTAGTGAAATTCTTCCTCGTCAAATTTAGGACTTATGTACGATTATAAATAAACTTGGTCATTTTCTTTACTTTCTGTAAAGTCTTAACAATGATCGGAAAATATTTAGCTTCTCTAATATTTTTCAACTTCAGGTTAATGCAATGTGTTGCACTAAGAGTTCAATAAAAAGAATTTTCCCTTCTTTGCAATCTTTTTTTGATAAATTAGAAATTTAAATTAATCAAAAAGGGATCTTTGCAATCTTTTCCTAGCTGCTTTATAAGCCAGATCATTATTAGTAATGAATTGAACAATATTGTCTGACCCAACTGTTGGACTAATGGTGGTTGACAAATTAAATTCCTTTATGTTTTGATAATAATAAAATATATAGAATTGATTAAGAAATCTATTGCAGGTGTTTAGGATTGAAAGAAATCTAGAAGAAATTATAAATCATTAAGGAATCAAGAAGGAAACAATCTTCAACATGGTTGAGACATTAAACATAAAGATTATGTGAGATTTGATGAAAGGTAACCGTTGGAGATAGCAACAAGTCGACTTACAATGCCATAAGTTGAGTTATCTATGAGCAGAGATAAAGTTTTATGAAAAATGCTTACACAAGTCGACTTACACTGTCATAAGTCGAGTTATCAAAGAGCGGAGATGAAGACTATAAAAAACGTTGTCACAAGTCGACTTACAATAATACAAGTCGACTTATCAAAGAGCGGAGCTGAAGTTTTTACGAAAAACGTTGCTACAAGTCGATTTATACTGCACAAGTCGACTTATGAAGACTGACAAGTCGACTTATACATCACGACAAGTTGACTTATAAGTTCAGAAAATGACTCTAACGAAGCCAATCAGCCACAAATGGAAAGGAAATATTTATGCAACGGCTACAAGATTCTTAGCAACGGCTAGTAGAGGATCTAATGTCTATAATCATCCCAGTAGGCTGAAAATAAAAGGATAAAGATCAAGGGAAAAAGTATAGATGTCCATATAACCAAAAACTCAACGATCTACTCCAAGTTTGCTCTCTATTGCCCTTAGTTTATTTCCAATCTATTTTTAAGCGTTGTTCTATCATCTTTATCTTGTTGTTTTTATGAGGTTTGATTTGAGCCGGAAATCAAATCTAGGTGTGAGGTAGGATTTGTGCCAAAAAACAAATCAGTTGTTAGGCGTAGCTTGAGCCGGAAGTCAAGTTGTATTGTACGAGTTCTTACTGAACTAAAAAGTGAACAATATAGTGATTTGCAAAATCCTAAGTGGGAGCTTAGGTAGAGGACGTAGGTCTTAACACCGAACCTCTATAAAAACAGTATTTGCTCTTCTTCCCTACTCTTTGCATTTGATTTTGATCAAATTGGTTTTGTGTGAATTAACTTCTGATTTTATTGTAGAATTCTACGAAAAGCTTTAGAGATCTATTCACCCCCCTTCTTGATCGTTTACATAATGTCGAGGTAAGGTATAATTTTATGATAGTTTATGTTAAGGAAAGGTATAATGGTATTCTCATTTTTCACTGAACTTGTTATTTATTTAAAATACATGGTGGTAACTGATGTTCATAGCAATAGTATTGAATGTACTAAGTGTTGATATAATTTCTATTGAGGCATGATATTCTTTCCATTCAATTTATATATTCCCATTTTAAAGTGTATGTCTTTTTATTTGTAATTAATGATGTTTTCTTTTACATAAACGTGGCATTAGATAAATTTATACTAGTATATTTTGTATTAAGGTAGGGCATGTTTATATTCGGAGGAGTTATTCCAATTTTGAAGAGCGCATAGTATTTTTTTAATGACTCATGGTAATTTTCTGTATATAAAGTTGGTATCACATACATTAAGCAATGGTATGATTTTTATTAAGTCGTATAACTATATGTACTTAATTATGGTATTCCATTATAAAGTGGAAGTTGTTACTTATTTGAAATAAATAGCTAATGGTATTTTTTCTAAATATACGTGATCAACACCAAGACGTGCACTGCCCAGGATGTTATGCATTATGAGAAATGATAACCCAGCCCCCTGACTTGCCACACAATTATCACTGGAGTTTATTGTCGTATGTTCTTCATACTCCATTCTAGGCTTAGAAATCTCATTTTGTTGAATAGTTGCTAATGGAGTCAAGATGTTGGTCTAATTCATCTAACATTGCTCCAAATATTGTAAGGTGAAGTGAACCACTCCACTATCTAGGCACTCCACATTGTCTACACTAGAGTTGTCCATAGTTGTCTGTTCTTACACTACTTCGGCAATCTCATTTTGTTGAGTAACCACTACAGCCGTCCTGGCTCTTTTTTCTTTACTCATTTGTGTTTAATATGAACTTTTGCATTGAACTAGCACTTTCTCATTCTCTAGAGAAACTCTAGTTGTCTTACTTTACATTACATCAGCAGTACTAGTGTACTCTACCAACTTCGGACTCTCAGAACTAGGATCACCCTGTTTTTGACTTATATGTTCAACCACTTCAAGATACTCTCCTGTGTCCCTTTCGGTTGGAGGAATCTAGGTAGGTTGCTCATGAACCTCTCGCTTAACTCCAGTACCAACTTTAACTGTTGATTGTTCAATCCCCATTAACTCCTTTTGCCAACCCGTTTTATACCTCTTCCTAGTTGGAACCTATTTCTTGACAGGATTGTGTGGCTTCTATGGGTAGTGTAATTGTATTTCTCCTTTCACCTCTCCCCAAGTTCATTAAGTTGCATAATTGGAAGACAATCTGGTAGTGTAGCCTTTCGACGCACTTCTATGCATATTTTTGCATATCCTATTCTATCCACACCTGAAAAACTTTAACACACTCCCTATTGAATGCAATCTCTGGCTTCCACTTCTATAGGAACATGGGCTGTCCCTAATATACCTAGGACCCATTCCAATTGGGTTGAGTTTTCTCCAAATCTTGTTTACTACACCGTGCACTAGCCCAAGCCTTGATAATTGGAAATGCAGGATGTTTGCTCTATAATGATCCCACCAGTGCATTCAACCACGCTCTTTCTCCCGCTTGCAAGAGTTCAAGCGGGGGACAAACGATGTCATTCTTCATGACATCAGGGTAATGCTTCAGTTGTACCTTGTGTTGCTGGAATTGAAGTTTTTTGCTCTATGCACTAGCAGTCGGGGAAGATTCATGGGACTTAGACACTCTAGATACACCAACGCTAACACCATCTCCAGGTTCAGTTCTCTGTGCGACAATAGGGAACTCCTCCACTTGAGTAGGCGGCTCACCATCGTCAGTAGTAGCAGAACCCAGCACCATAGACGCTGCTATTGTCTTAACATTATGGGTCGCCGTCATTGCCATATCTGGACCTATGGGTGAAGAGCGATTGCAATAACGACGGTAAGGTGGTAAGATCTTTGTGAAGAGCTAGCAACTACGACGGATCTGGGTGTTAACCTTCTGGGTCTTAACCTTTTAAGTCGCCTCGGTCATATATGGAACTAGATTTGGGTGAAGAATAATAGCGATAGCAAGGTGACTCCTAGAACATAGTTGGTAAAGTGCTAGTTTCAATACACTTTGTCTCCCCCAAAGATGTCTCGAGGGGATGAAGATGATCAGCGTCATCGTCAGGATCTGGTTAAACTAGAGACGAAACCATGTAGGTTGATTTAGTTCTCTCATAATGTTGCAAAGTTAGATCGATGTTATTGGATTCTCTCTCCTGAAGAGGTTGATGTATTGTTCTTCACGTTACTTTTGTTTCAAATTTTGCATAATCTAATTAACTATTTTATATTTAAAAAGCTTACTATTTATTTCAATTTTTAGGTTTCAGTTTTCTATTTTATTTTTAAATTTAGTAAAAAATATTTATTGAGTTTTTAATTTTTAGTTTTAGCTTTTTTTTCAATTTTTTAATTTATTATAAAATTACTTTTTATTTTTTATGATTTGATTTACTATACAATGACAACAACATCCTAATAGAAATCATATTGAGATGCGAAGTTTAAGAAGGTCCAGTAGTACACAACCTTATCTATTTTTAATAGATTCATAGGAAAATAAATAAATAAATGTCTTTTGGAAAACAAATTGAAGAAAATGAGAGAAAATAACAATAGTAAGAGTCAAATTCATAAATAAATAAATAAATGATTTGATTTACTATATAATGATAACAACATCCTAGTAGAAATCCTATTGAGATGTGAAGTTTAAGGAGATCCAATAGTACGTAACCTTATATGTTTTTAATAGTCTCACGGGAAAAATAAATAAAAAGGTTTTTTAGAAAATGAATTTAAGAAAAGAACAGGAAAAAAGAAAATGAAAATGAGAGGCAATAATAATAGTAAGAGTCAAATACATAAATAAATAACCATATAAATAAAAAAGTAAAATATAAAGTAAATAAAATTCAAAATACAGAACTTCAAAATCAAAATAAAGATAAAAGTAAATAAATAAATAAACAAATAAGAAAGAAAACAATTAAGTTAGTAAAATAAGCAAGCAATTGAAAGAGAAGAAATAAATAAATAAATAAATAACTAAAAGGATAAGTACTACAAATAAAAGTATTTAGGTTAAATAAGTTCAAAAGATTTGTGAAAAGATAAGGGTCTGTTTAAGAAAAGAGAATAACCTCTCTATATAAGATCATCTACTTGAATCTTAGTTCTCTAAAGTTTCCTATTGAAGGTCAAGTCTCAAGTATGCTCCAGTAGGGTCATATGATGCCTGATCACCTTCTATAATTCTTTTCAAGTCTTCCTCTTCTTCTATTACAGTCCCTAAAGTACAACCTTCTTGTATCCTCTCACTAAGACATTAGGATGTCTCCTCTTAATATGTTCAGAACACCTAAATCTTATCTCTATTAACTAACCGTCAATGTTAGCCATCCCAACTTTTCTTTTACTACTATATTCATAACTTTATCTCTTTTTGTAAGGTTGCACTTCCAATATAATATTCTAATCTCTGTCACCATTAACTTATAACTATGAACCTATTTGATAGGCTAACACTCTACCCTATAAAGTAGGACTGATCTAATTACTAAATGGTAGAATTTACCGGTTAACTAGTGATATCTACTTGTCACATAAAACTCCTAATAGACCCCTCCATTTATGAACTATGTCATCATCTATTTCATCGTTACTTTATATGATAGATCCAAGGTACTTAAAACGATCTTTTTTTGTGTGTAACTTCTAAATTAATCTTTATTTCCATATCGAATACAACCATATAACCTAAAAGTTACACTTTAATTACTTAGTCTCAATCCTGCTCAATTTAAAGTCTTTCGACTCTAAAGTATCCCTCAAAAGTTCTAGCTTGACATTAACATATTCATTGTTTCATCCACTAAAACATGTCATCAGCAAACAAGATATACCAAGGCATATCCCCTTGGATATTCTTAGTAAGCTCATCCACAACTATTACAAACAGGAAGGCGCTCAATGAGGATCTTTGATGTAGCCCGATATCGATAGAAAATGCTCTATTTCTCCTCATGACTTCTTTACTCTAGTTGTAATACCTTCATATATATCCCTAATAACTCATATACAGGTTATAGGAGCTTATTTAACTTTTAGACACCTCCAGTTGACTTCCATAGGTATCATGTCGTAAGTGTTTTTTAAGTTAATGAAAACTATGTATAAGTCCCTCTGTCTATTCTTATAATATTTTATTAATCATCTAAAGAGGTGTATAGCTTCCGTCATTGACGTTCGTAACATGAAACTAAATTGGTTCTCCAAGATATGTGTACCCTTTGTCACTCTTTTCTCAATTCCCCTTTCTTATAACTTCATAGTGTGTCTGAGTAATTTGATGTGTCTATAGTTATTACAATTTTGGAAGTCCTTTTTTGTTCTTGTAGAGAGAAATTAATATGCTAAGTCTCTACTCATTTGACACATCTTGATGGACTTGAGAATCACATTAAAAAATTTGGCTAACCAAATAAGACCCTCTTCTTATAGACTCTTCTATACCTCTATAGATAACTCAATATGTTCTACTACCCTTCCACTCTTTATCTTCCTTAAAGCTCTTTTAATTTCTTTCCTTGTGATCTTCCGAAAACAAGTGAAGCTAAGATATTTCTCAGAAGTGTTAAGATCACCCAAGGTAATATTGTCATCTCCGCCTTTATTAAAAAGGCTATAGAGATATCTTTATCATCTTCTTTTCATATGAGTATCAGTCGTGCTTTATCCTTTATATAAAAAATTTGATTCAAATCTCTCGCTTTCCGTTCTTTAGCTCGGGTCATCTTAAATGTATCCTTTTCTCCATCCTTAATTTCCAATCGCTAATATAATTTCTTATAGGCTTTACTTTTAGCCTATGAGACTATTTTCTTTGTCTCTTTCTTTTCTAGCTTTTAACTCATTGTATTAACTACCTTCTCTTTATCCGTGTTGCTATCCAATAAAGATTTATAGACAACCTTTTTAATCTTTACTTTTTATTGTATGTCTTCATTCCACCAACAAAACTTCTTTTTACTACCCTAATTATTTAATATTAATTACTAATAAAATTAAGAATAATTTATTTTATAATTAATTTAAATTATAATTATAATTATGATAATTACTTGATAAATATAACTTAAATTTAAAATATTCAAAAATTTATATTTTTTGCAATAATTAAAAATGAATTAACAAATAAATATTAAGTTATAAATAAAATTTTAATTATTAAATTATTTATTTTAACAAAAAAGAGGTTAAAATAAATTTATTTATTTATTTTAAATTTTATCTAATACTTAATTATTATCAATAACTAGAAAACCTATTACAAAAAAAAATCTAAATGATCCCTTAATTTCTCTTTTCCTTGAATGTATAATTAAACAATATCTTGCACTAAGGAAAATTTAATAAAAAGAACTCAAATCTTGTGTAGCACCCCCTTATCGTAGAGTACCCACCGGAACGCCCGTAGGTCATTCCGGTACATATCCTACGATAAGAGAGAACTACAGACAAACACCACTATACTCCACATGGCATCACAATAATAAAACAT
>JANVCL010000001.1:27293224-27323466 GCA_026546855.1 Erythroxylum incrassatum
CGAGAAGATCGTTGATCCTTGCAAGGCATCGGAAACTCCAAGATAGTTAGAGACTTTTGTACTAAGTTAGTGATTTTGGTTAGCTTTACAAGCATATCAACATCGAGCATCCTTATGTATTTTGTTTAAGCTTTGATATGTATGATGTTATGTTAGTAAAGTTTGTTCAAACTCATGGGATTTGTAATGGTATGGAGATTTGAAGTTTCTTTTGTGGATGAGTATGCTTAGCTTGATGATAGATGTGGATGTATGTGTTTGTTTTGAATGGTTGAATGTTGAATGTCGGATTTATGATTTTGGGACCTTCGCCGCGACGAAGATAGTGGTCGTGGCGGCGAGCTTCCTTTGGTTTGCCGCGACGAACTGATATAACGTCGCGACGAGCGCCCCTTTTTGCTACTACGCCGCGGCGAACTCCCCTTTGTTGCCACACTAGGATTTGTTTTAATTGAAATCCTTTCCGCTTTTATTTCATATGACTGTCCCGATGGGTCACGCCGGGTTCAGCTTTGGGGGTCGAGGCATGGGCCTAACACTCTTCGGTATCTGAAAGCGATAGTTAGGCTCCAAAAATGGGGTCCAGCAACCTTACTTTATTTATCAAAGTATAAGGCCGATTCCCTGTTTCCCATCTTGCATTTGAAGTGGAAACTCTAGCTTTATATTCCCATATACTTTTTCCTTTTAAGACATATATTTGCACCTGTGTAACTTACAAGGATTCCTTTTTCTCCATAAGCCTCCACGGCTTCTTAACTATGAACTTTTTATTGCTAAGGTTAATAAAAGAAATTCCTAAATCTCCCTCCTCCCTTTGCTTACAAACCACACTCTAAGCCACTTTTGTATTGTATCTCTTGTTATGTGTACCTACCTAAACAAAGTTTCTTATTGCCCTTTTAATTGTTTTGATTAGTTCCTTATTAAGGAATATGTGTAAAGTCCAATATACATGTAAAGAGTTCAACATAGGTTTAATTGGAATCATTCTCGCTACATATGAAATGCTTTCTTAGTCTAGCTATTTAGAATTTTATGAATCTTTTCTAATAATTAGGTACACTCTTTATAATGTAGCTTCCTTATTAAAATAGGCCATCAAAGGTACAAAAATGGAGGTTTCTTGACTTGTATTCCAAAAATACTAGAAAGCCAATTGGATCTTTGGATTACACTAGAGGATAAAAACATTTGACTCTTGTGAAAGTTTAAACTTAAGCTAGATAAATCTTTGAAGGTTTGAAGGGAATTCATCAGGTTGCTCACTGATCAATTATGTGTTTTGGAAAAGAAGAGGAGATCATTAGCAAAAGAAAAGCAAAGCAACTCCAACTTCTTACGTTTACTATAGTATTTGAAACTATGATCTCTAGATATATTATGTTTCATTAATCTTGTCAAGGCTTTCATACATAAGATAAACAAGTAAGGTCATAAAAGATCCCCCTGTATAGTTCCTTTACCACCTTTAAAATTTTTTGTTGGCTCATGATTCATTATGACACTAGAGGAAGTTATTCTAATTCATTTTTTATCCAATCCCTACAAATTCCTGGAAATCCAAAGGCCTATAAGAGATTTATCATGAATTTCAAGCTAATGGAATCACATGCCTTACGGAAAATCACTTTTATATCAAAGTTCTTTATGGACTATATCCTTGAATATCCTTTGGCCAACTCTTAAGCAATCAACACAATATCACCTATCAACCTATTTTTCTAGTAAAGCTCCTTATGTGTAACTGATTCGGGGCTTAATTACTTTCTTCAGTCTTTATGCGAAACAACTTACAAATGATTTTATAGGAAATTGCAATAAGAATTGGTCTACACATCTAAGGAATTTGGACTTGATGTTTTGGGAACCAAACAAATAAATGTCTTATTGATTTCCTTAAGAAGTTCACTTTTTCAAAGAATTTAAGGACATCACGTATGACCATGTCTTAATTTGGCTAAGCCTTCTAATAAAAGTATTCATTTAAACCATCTATTCTTGGAGCCTTCTAAGGATTTATTTCAAACTTTACTTTTTCTATATCCTTTTTATTAAAGGAACTACCTAACATTTGCATTTCTTCTACAAAGAATTAGTTAGAAATAAAAGATCCAAGTATTTAAGTAAAGGAGTTGATAGGAGTTGGAGACCCTAAGGAGTTCTTGAAATATAAATATGCCTCTTCATTTAAATCCTCTTGTGACGTGTCCACAATTCCATTCATTGTCCTCAAGGAGCAAATATAATTAACATTTTTTCTAACATTGAGTGCTATATAAAGAACTTCGTATTCTTTTCTCCCTAAATATTCCACAAAACTTTATATTTTTACTGAATCATATAATTGTAACTCCAAACTTTGTGTACGAACTAAAAACACTCTTTATCCTTTTCTATCTAAAAGGGATCTCTTGGATGTTTGTAAAATTCCTCTTATGCTTTCTTTAATTGAGTTTTAGTGTCTGTAACCATCTCATAAATTCCTAACTTCCTCTTATATTTCAACTTCTTTATCTCCTCCTTGATGAATTTTTGTTTTCTAACATATACAAATGTTTTATGTCCCTAAACATGAAAAGAAAGTCCTTTTTTCAATACCTCTACAAATCACTCTTCCTTAGTTAAATATTTACTGAACATGAAGGGGAAGTTCCTCTTACTTTCATTGAACATATCTTAAATTACCACAGAAGAGTGATATGAAAACCTGGGATTTAAGAAACTGACATAACTTTCCTTGAATCTTGTTAGCCATCCCTCATTGATAGGTGCGCTATCTAACTTTTTTTGGATAAGCAAATCTGAACTATGTTTATTACTCTAAGATTAAAAGCATAATTGATACTTTAGATTTGTAACTTCCAATTTTCCTAAACATTCTTTACAGTCTTATGTGAGGCTCATCAAACTCATTTTACCTTTAGGCTTTGAACTATAGAGAATGTTATTAAAGTCCCCTATAATTAGCCAAGGATCCTTGATCTAAGCATGTATATTAACTATACTGTTATTTAACAACTTCCTTTAGAATGCAAAATCTAAACCATAGACAAGGAAATTGAAGCTTTTACATTCTCTTTCCAAAACGACACTACCAAATTAATAAGTTGATCGATTGCTTGCTCCATATACACCTTAACAAGGAATCATACCCAATTGCAATTCACCATAAGGAAAACAATGGTGATTAAACAAAAAGCACCATGGTCTCTTTAAAGAATTAAGGATCTAAAGCTTTTTTGGCCTTATTTTTTATTCTAAAGTACCAAAAAGCATTGATTTTTTAATCTAGAATAAAGTCCTTGAGGGATTGTTGTTTCATGGGAAATTTAATTCCTTATACATTCTAAGAAATTATGAACAGTAAGAGGTATTTTTGGTCTCTTGGACCTATTCTTCCTCTTTGATTTCCTCTTAGTGTCTATTCTAAACTTGTAGCCTATCCCATCCTTCTCTTCTGTAATTTTTGAAGTCACTTTAGAAGCATCGCCAATAATTGTTGAGTCCCTTCTGCTTCTATTTCATTTTCCTTTATTACTCCCTTAGTAGACACTACTTAATTTTCTATAACCTCCTTCTGCTTTTGTATCCCTTCATTTATATTACTATTGGATCCTTTACCTCCAAAACTTTCCTTAAAACTATCCTATTTATTATTCTCTATCTCTATTATTAAATATTTTGCCTCTCACCAATCACATTGCTCATTGTTCTTAGTGTTTGAAGGTCCTTGTTTCTCTAGCATAATCAGCTTTGAATAGTCCCCTTCTGGTGAATTTTGTACTTGTGGGTCTCTAACTCTTTCCTTGTTAGTTTGAGGATGGTTTTCACTTGTAGGAAACATAGATTGAGCTCCCCATAATAGTCTTATCCTCTCATAGCCTCATCATGGGGATGATATTAGGTAGATCTTGCCTCAGTTCCACACTTACATAAACTCTTACAATCCTAATTCTCTTTTATGTTGTTGTCATCTTATCCATGCAAATATGCTTCCCTATGTAGCTTGCAAGTGCACTAAGTCCCTTGATGTACTAATATTATAATGGCACATTGTAAAGATGAATCCATAATAGAACACTTTCTTATCTAATAGTTTCCAACTTAATGATTAGATGCTAATTTTGTAGGAAAATTGACATATCATAAACATGTTGGGTTCCTAATTCCAAGATTTACTTAGCTATTATTTCAGTAGAAAACTTGAACAAAATTAGGTTCTCTTCAAATAGTAAGATCTCCATCATGCCTTTTCCTCTCCAGTTCTTCTATGCCCAATTGCTAAATAAAGGGAATGGTGGCCTTTTGCATAGGAAGAATCCAACTAAATTAGCAAGCCAACTTCAAACCCCTACTTTTAGTATATCAATAGTTAGAGAGATTATTTTAAAACCTTCTAAGATAATAGGAGGGAAAAATTTAGGGATGAGTTGGATGACTCTCATACCACACGCTTTGAATTTAAGCTTAGGTTTAAGGTGTTAGAAGAGTTATAATTAAGGTTCCTTCCTACCCTTATCCTAGCTTAAGGCAATAGGGAGTTTGGAATGGTTATCTTAAGTTGAATTAGGAGAGTGAGTAAGGGTGGGAAAGATAACTCCTCTAAAAACCCATCAAACATTCTACTTTGCAAACATTAAAATAACAAAGGAACAAAAACCAACTAAAAGGACTTTGAAAAACTATTCTAAAAAAGTGATAAAAATGAAAGGGGAAAGGTTTTTTAGGATATAAGGACAAAAAAGACCCAGGGGTAAAAACTCAGTGGTGAGCAGGCCTTGTTCAAAGATTAAGATCTTAATGAGATGGGTTAAAGAGCATAAGACTATGTTTGGTTGGGTGGCTAGTATTGGAATGTAATGGAATGTAATATTATTCCAACGTTTGGAAGGAGGGTTTATAATGAAATAGGATGGAAGGGGTGGGGAGGGTTTCACATTACATCATATTCCATCCTAAATAGTAAAAATGAGTTACCTCTGATTTAGGGAATTTAGGATAGAATGTAAAATGATAAATATTTACTACTTAATATATCCTCAAGAATTTTTTATAATACCAATTATGCCTCAACCTTAATAACAAGTAGCAAGACAATATGTTTTGTTCTATCAAGGGTAAAATAGTCATTCATTATAATTATACACACATTACGTTTCATTCCATCCATCTTCCAAACAACATTTCACTATATTACATTATGAACTCTTCCATCCCTCCTAAACAACAATTTTCTAATATTACATCTATTTATATTCCATTCTATTATAAATCACTTCATTCCAATAAAAACCTTACGTGTAACCAAACATAGCCTAAGAGATAAAGGGAATTTATAGAGCAGAATAGAGAGAATAGATCAAAAGTTAAGAGAAGCATGGTAGGTATGATCTAAGGTCAGTTTAGAGATAGGATGGAGAATGTTAGAGAGAGATTGTAAAATGTTTTTGTTCTTCAACACCTTTTGTATTTTATAATTAAATTTCAAATTTAATTTTCATGTTAGGATCTTTTTAGACCTTTTTCTTAAGTTTTCTCTATCTTTCTTTAATATGGTAGAGTGAGAACTCTACCAAATACCATTTATGTTATATTCGATTACATCTCTTCCTAAAAAGCTTTAAAACATTGGTTACAACTATGACAACTCCACTAGGGATTTCATAATCTCATTGATATATATTTCCTTTCTTACAATTTGTCACTTTCCTTATTTTGTTATCGCATTTCTTGATTTCATAAATTATAGGCGAGCTAGTTTAGGATTGAGCAAGTTTTAAGAAGGTTTTATATATATATATATATATACATATATACATATATGTTGTATGTATGTATATATAAACAATTATGAACTAGATTATTCATCCCTTCATCTTGAGGTTCCCAATAATCTAGTTCATACTATTTATTTAGACCCATCCCTTCTCAAAGGTTCACCCAACCTTTTAAAATGTATCATTACCTTTAAACCAAGTGCACTAATCAGTTTAGAGCTTACTCATAATGCCAATATTTAGGGCAGGAAGGGAACAAACCAATCTTTCTCAAAATTTACCTCTTTTTATTTCCTTTTCTTATGCATAATTTCAACAAATTAGGGGCATTTTCTTTTAAATCATACATCATCCTTATATTCATAAAATTCTTACTTTTAAAACAAGCAATAAAATCAAAATTTTTATTTCTATTGATTTTCTAGTTTTTTAAACAAAAACAATCTTATGTTTGTGAAATTGCGATTTCATTTTAGGATTTTTCCCCTTTAATATGCATGTACATAGACTAACATTCCTTTTAGAATTGCAGTTGTTGAATTCATAAATCTACAATTATAAAAACTGAGATGGAGTTATAGTTTACAAACCTAGCAAAAAAGATGGCACAAAATATTAAAATCCTTGCATAGAAATGGTGCTAACTGAGTGAGCTATAGTGCAAAAAATAAGGATTCAAATTGGTCACTCATAATTGCAATAAAGAATCAGTTTTTGTAGCAGATGAAGACTTATACAACTCTAATCCTTACATTTATTTTCTTATTTAAGAATTCGATCCTTTTTATAAATATGACCATGTACTTATAAATGCTTTTGTCTTATAGTCAATCATTTATATTGATAAGCATAACTTGTAAGAGGAAATCAAAGAACATAATAAAAAGAAACTCATATCTCACCATATCCAAAACAAAAGTAATGGAATTTTTTAACCATAACATTTTGAGGTTAATGAATTAAAAGGAAAATTATCCCAAATAACAAAGAACTCAGGCTTGAGAGAATGATCAAGGAAAGATATCCAATTAGGGACGATACATTACCTAATATAGCTAGAGCACAAGTTTTCTTTATTATACCACCTTTTCTATTTGATCCATACATTAGTTTGTGGTACTTCTACACCAACCTTTCAATTCCCATTGTTGTTAGTGCCTCACCTTTCACTAATTTATTAATTCCAACTGCACGGAGCTATTAGTTTTCTTCTTCATCTACCTACCAATTTCCTCCTATGTTGGCTTACTTTAATCCACCAATATCTATATACTTGATTAATTATGTCTACAAGTATATAAACTTAATTGTAACAAGAAATTAAAAATAGAGTATTCCAAATGTATTGATTCTACAAGGATAACAACTATTACGTTTTTAATCTTAGCCATACTATGAATTCAAATAAATCAAACTAAAAAAAAAACAATTAAACACTAAACTAACAATAACAAGATAAAATAACTATCATGCGAGATTGATTATTATGGTTGAAATAGTTATTAAACTTATATATATGTGCCCTATCTTGAGGCACACATGTATATCTAATTAAGAAATTACCATGTCTCATATGTGTAACATCTAATCAAACTTATTAATCATAGTTAATCTATTGGTTATTACACTAGTTTAGGATATGCTAAAACACAAGATGGTTGTCACATGTATGTAGATATTTAGATTTAAAATATTTATTCTCTTAGTGTGTAAATTATACTTAACCTCTCAATCTTTCATGCAATTCCTATGATGGAATCTATGGTGATCAGGTATAAATATAACAATTAAGATTAAAGAGAAAAAGTTCATCGAAAAAATAATAAATTATATATAATTGAATTATTCCAACATAAGGTGCACAATGTAAATCAAATAAAAACCAAACAATTTTAACATCAAAGAAAAAAGAGAATAAAGAGATGGAAGAAGAATTGTTAAGAATCTCCTCCTCCAATCTTGGTCTAAGCTCCTCTTAATGTTTGGAAACCCTAAAACTATGAACTTATGGAAAGTTGTTACCAAGAGCTTGTCACTAGCTCTCTCCTCCTCCAAATGTTAGATCTAATGAACCCTAATAAGAGTATTTATAGGTTATGGTTACATAATAAAGTCCTCAAATTATGTATTACAAGTCTAATGCTAGACCTGCTTCTATATTAATGCTAATTGGCTTTTGAAACTTTTTATAAATAATCATATGACCAACACAGGTCTAACATGATACCTTATTTTGGAACAAAGGTATAATATAGACTTGTGTTGGTGTCTTATTTCTTAGTTCTTCAATTCGATAGCTTCAAATGTGAATTGACCATCTATGCTTTCTACAAAATTGTTCTCCATCATGCTAGCTTTTAATTAACTTCAATATCTCCTTGATTTGGAAATTATAGAGAACAATGCACTTAAATTTAGGTTTTGTATCAAATATTCACTTATAAGATAATGAATCAACCATGAGAAAACATTATGTATTTAATGTTAAACATGCCATAAAAATGCTACAATACAAACTAATTAGCCCTTACAAACACGCAAAATATAGGCTTATCAAATTCTATCACATTTAACTCATCACTTGTTCTTAAGCAATTGACAACAAGACATCTTAACTAACAAAACTAGCCTAACTACAATAAGAACCAATTCCAATTTTGTAGATGTATAATGACATTTGGCATATGTTTAAAGCCTTTAAACCTCTAAGTGTCCCTAGTAGAGGAGTTACAATCTCTTGAGGGTTTACTAGAATAATACCCATAAACATTAACCTAAACACATTAGTTAGCTTAATAGTTAATAATATAAGATATACAAGTCCTGACCTTCAATTAAATTGTAAAAATTAAGCACATAATATTTCTTAAGTAAGTCACTACACAAATAAGACGAAATAAATTCTATTATACTTTCTTTATTAAGCTATAATAATTCAACCTAAGTTTTCCTTATAATGTATCATTCATTCACACAAATGCACAAAATTTTGAGTGAGATATAATCTTATGAAATTAAACTTATTATATGGTTGAAAATCATCTTATCTTACTACTCAATTAAATGTGTACATGAAAAACCAACATACCTTTGAATTTGGTTGTAATGGGGCTAAAGGGATAAATAGGTTAACAAAGGAAGGGAATAAGGAAAAATAAAATATTCACAATTAGTAGAGCAAGTAAATCTAGAAATTAATTAAAAATCTCCACCAACTTCTTATGTCTTACAGAAATTCCCTCTTCATTCTTTCTACATATAAGAATCTACGCCAATCAATTTTCACGATTTATTTATTTATTTAGGTATAAATTTTCTCCTTTTAACTATATATCATCTCTCCTGTACTTGTTTCTTTGCTCATCATCCAACAAAATCAAATCATAAGGAAAAGCTCCACTAATCATGAATTAGGGTGTAATTACTTGTTTTTCTTTCTGGCTTAAGTTGTTTGGGAAAAAGTTACAAAGGAAAGACTAGAATTTTTATATACGAATCAATGGTTTCATTAATGGTTTAATGCATAAAATGTAGGCAATATGGCACAAAACAAATTCCTTATGCATTTATCATTTTAATGCTTGTACAAATCTTACATGGAAGTTGAAAATATGAAATACAATTTATAAAAGCCCAAAATCAAAGAAGATATCCATATTTGAAAAAGAATATCTGGCATTCTATCTTAATTTCTCATAAGATACATAAGTTAAATGAAAATATCATCCTCTAATAAATTTGGTTTCCTAGCACTCATAAAGTCAAGTTTGCATTGTAACCACTTAATCATATTATGCTCTTAACCTTTAATGTAACACACCACCACCATAGTGCATATGCCCGAACATCCATAGATCATCCGAGAATATACCTTATAGGAATGATATGTTAGAGCAATTACATTTACTTATTAAGGCATCATACATAACACAAGTATTTAAGAAGGTCAAAACTTCCCGTTTTATTCATAAACATGAACATACATTGTTGCATTACAATACATAGTATACACACACACACACACACACACACACACACACACACACACACACACACACACACACACACACACACACACACACACATTACCAACAACATCTAAGAGTTTGCTACTATTTACAAGGCGTTCTACATGAAGCGGAATGTTAAACAATAATATCCAATCTATACTCTTTAGTGTCAGCTGATTGACCTTTGAGCCATTTCTTGTTCCAAAATTGTCAATACTAGACTGCTACTAGATTACATTAGAAGCTAGGTCTCCTTAGTAACTGAAAATTAACATTTGCAATTTTGATGAGTTTTGCGAACGCAATGAGTAAACCATCATCGATGCGCTCACTCAAACAGAATATAAACATTTCATGTATTAAACACACTTTAATTAGTATATCACCTCATCCAAAATCAAATCCCATATTTGTCACATTACTCGTCATATTTCAACAAGCATATTATGAATACAGAGACTTTATATAGCCATTTCATAACAATCCAATCATTTATCTCAATGCTTTATATCATCAACATGTACGCAAGCATTACACATCATCATATCAACATAATTCGCATTTAGTTGCAATCAACCTTATGAACACATGTAAAGATATAGATGCAAACGCATATAAGACTCACTTACATTTTTTATTTTGTTATGACCGAGGCCTATTTAACTATCTCAGATCCATCGCAGATACCAGGCTCATTTGATATACTGCCCCATACCCATTATAGATACTGGGCTCATTAATAACTGAGCCTGCGGCTTGTTGTGCACATTTATGAGTTTTAAGCTCTTTTTCATTTGGGTCACTCCAGCCATAACTCCTTTATATGTTCATGCATTTCAATGTAGTAAGATGCAACAATTCACATATGATGCATTCATTATTTCACATTCGATATATTCCAATTTAGAACACATATTTTCATATTCACATACATTTACAAAACACTTCCAATACATTCTCGAGCATCAATCTCCTCTGACAATTGATGGTCCAAAATTATCGCAATCACTTAAGTAGCAATTCAATAATTGAATTTTAAACAAAGCAACTAGATTATGGTGAGAGAACATCTAGGTTAACTCACAGTAAACTCTAAATATCTATTGCCTCGACGATTCGACAATGTCTAAATATGGTCGATCAATTTGTGCTTCTATATCATGCAATACACACATATGTATACATTACTAACTTGTTTAATCAAATGAATACATAATCATACACATGTATATGCGTCATGTTCAATGCATGCTCAATTGACTTCCCCGGGTATGTATCCTTATTCACAAATCTTGTTCATTCATTCATTATAGTTTGTATATAACTTATTGGTGATTAGATCAATGCCTTAAGGCATCTTGATTACTTTAAATTCATTTAATCAAACACTTATCCATCACTTCCTAACATTCCATACTCATGTAACTTCCCAATTCTCATTCAATCATATCTAATTCATGACTTATATCCCTTGCATCACATTTGCATACATAAGAACACCTTCATTTCTTTAACAACTCATACTTCCTAAATTCATATGCATTGATATCAACAATCCATTCCTAAATTCTAACATCATTTATCAACTTAAACTTATCAAACCCTTAATCAATCAATCAAACAACCTTCCAGGCTCATTTCAAACCTTAATCAAATCCAAATACACCAAAGTTAAGTAACTTATCCTTTGTTGGTTCAACAATCACATAAAACATAGTTTTTTCACTTCCCAAGTATTTCCCATGATCGTGGTTACCAATCAAAGAATTGGAAGTGAATTTTTGGTATACCAATCAAAGAATTGGAAGTGAATACTCCCCCCACTACAAGAAGATTAGGTAGGAAGAGGAGGAAACCCAAGGGGTGGGTAATGATTCCCACAGTTTAGGATGAATTTTTAGAATGAGCCCCATAAAAGGTAGGCTATGAGGGATAATATTTTGACAAAACAATCTTTTCTAGTAAGGATGCTAGAGACCAGGATAAAGGCTTATAAACTCCATAACTCAATGAGCTTTCTTGGTAAAAATTTGGAATATGGTTCTAATCATCTTCACCTTTTCAATGGTGGAATGATATATGCTTGATATGTGTTTAATTGATTGTTTAATTATTTCACAACACTTAGCGATTAAGGACATGAAATTGCTTAAGAAACTCACATTGACTCATATGTGATTTTAGGCACAATTCTGAAGAAAAGAAGTTGCTGTGAGTTGAAAGCTCTATATTTTGGTCATTTTCTGAAGATTATTTTTCACTTGTCTTTATGAAGCAAGAAGAAGAAAATTAAAAGACAAGAAAAAAAAAGAAACACAAAGAAGATTTAAAGTTGCTCATAGCACATGCATGAAATTTGCATACAATTACGTGATTAATAGCAGCATACAACCAAGGAGCGCTCCACGCAAAAGAAGCAATGCAACAACTGTTGGGCAGAAAAAAATGACATAGCAGGCATCTCATGTAAGAAGAAAATACAGTGCATATTGGAAGCATTAAGGGAAACGATAATGTGGGGCGAGAGGAGCAAAAAGCAGGTGCAGTAGGAAGAAACGCAAACAACGTCTACATTTCATGCGAACGTTGTGCATGAAATGCAGACATTTGGCCAATAACTAAATGGACAGTAGCGGTAGCGTGAGGAGTGAATAGTGAAGTGGACTAACAATTAAATAGAAAATAGAGAGTAGCATAGGTTACAGAGGAAGAGAAGACAAAAAGAAGGGAGGCACTACAAGGGTGAAAGGTTTCGGCTGGGTTATTTCAGTGGGGGCTAAAGCTTTTTTTTTAGAGACCTATGAAGGGCTAGATATCCTGATGCTGCTTCGGAGGCACATCTATGCCGATGACTAGGGTTAAGTGTACTTCACTATTTTTGTTATTTCTTTCTCTCAGTAGAAATTGATCGTGTTATCCTATCTTAATTGATTTGGGTTTTGTGTATGGACAATCGTATTCTCATTATTTTTCAATTATGTGTGTATGAACCTATTGGGTATTATAAAAAGTTAATTTTAATGCATTCATTGAATTATTTATTTGCAAAACCATTGCTAGAATTTCGATATAATCTGTAATTGTTATGTTGAAATTAATGAGTAGCGACTAATGATTCGTAATCATTAGGCATAACATAATAGAGGTTAAATGATGCATCGTATGTGGTTATTGGCTTGATTAATCAGTTTTCCTAATTCATAATGCTACTACCTAATTGAATATAGAGATTGTATCCTAGGTTATTTGGTAGTTAGGTTTAATTAACGATCATATCTTGATTAAACAATACCTAAGGGAAAACTCGAGTTAATTATTGACCCATGATTAATAGTTACTGGGAGAGGTTTAAGAACAACACATCAATAAAATATGTTTAATTAGGGTGTAGGCAGAGATTGAACCAAAGAATCGAGTCCCTACTAAATTCCACACTTTTATCATGTTTTACATGTTTTCTTTACATTGCATTTGTTAGTTAGTTTAACTTTATTTTATTTTCTTATTTCTAAAACCAAAACCTCCTAAACTTAAGCACCAGATACTTTAATTTCAGAAACTTTACACACACTCTTTGCAGGATCGACCTAGACTCACAACTGTTATTGTAGTAGGTCTAGTTATTTTATTTTGACTAGCGTTACGACGCGTTGTCAATTTTGGTGCCTTTACTTGGGAGTGTGGTGTTTTATTTTTGTGATTTTAATTAGTGTTTTGTATATATTTGTTCGTAATTGGTTTCTGTTCAGTTATTTAGTGATCCTTTCATTGTTCTATTTTGTGTTTGTGATTTATTAAAAAAATTCATAATTGGAAGTAATTTTTTCTTTAACTCTTACTCTCAATCCTATAACCAATGTTGGACTGATCAACCTAACTTTAGTTATGGATGGGATAATCAACAAAGTTACTTCTATGATAGTTTGCAGGATGCACAACAATTCCCATACAGACCAAAAGTTTCTTATCACGATTCAGGTACATCTTCGGACTACTATATCAAGACCTGTAATGCTAACAATCTTCAATTTCAACAGGGTATGCAATAGCTTCAAGAGAGTATACAGCAGACCCAACAAGATATCCAACAATGCCAGAAGGATGAAAGGCAATTTTGGTCTAGTTTCCAAAATTGGGAGAGCCAACAAAACTCAGGTACATCCTTGGAAGAATTAATTGATAATGTCGCTGCTAACACTTTGCAATTTCAGCAGGATGAGAAATGGTTCCAGCAAGATGCATTGCCTCGATGGAGAGATATCAATCATCTAGAATCGTAAAGCGAAGAGGAGCAGATGTATCAACCCGATGTGTACCCAATGGACATTTGTGCAGAAAATGTACAAAGTGATGAGAAACTTGACAATTTTGAGAGCAATAGTCAAGGAATTGCTTGTGTCGAAAAAGTTTAGGAGGAGCTTGAAGTAGAATATGTTACATTGATTGGCTCAGAGGTAAGCATTGAGTCCGAAATTATTTTTGAGACTAACCCTTCACCTTTACCTAGCTCGCTGGAAGAATTAAACAAAGAAGAAAAAGGCAAAGAGTCATTCGAATTATTTCAAGAGAGTGAGGACTCAGTAGAGATGAAGAATCTGAAGATAGGTAAGACACTGGAGGTGAATGATTATCAACCAAGGCCCCATCTAGAAGCGTGGAGGAACCACATGTGCCACCAGAAGATCATAATTTTGTAACGTGAGGAGAAAAAGGAGTTAAGCTAGTGACACTAAACAAAGGCGCTTCTTGGGAGGCAACCTAAGGGAAGCAAATTTCTTTTCTTTTACCTTTTTGCGTTAGTTTTTTTATGCATATTTGTTTTTTAATTTGTTTTTTTACTTGTTTTAAGTTTTCAATCAAAATGAGAGAAAAATAAAATAACATCACAAACATTTTCTCTTTTTATTGATTCTAGGACTATATAGTCATTATTAGAGTGCAAATTAATTTCGTAGCAACTTTAGCATGGACTTTTACTCTTGTTATTGGTCGATGTGCATTACCTTTAGAGGAGTAGTGACTAGTGGTAGACAAAGTCGGTAAGATTTTGAGCCTTATTAGACTGAAACATTCATATCAGTCTCATTGTCTTTTGATAATGTGTGACCTTCATGACATGTACATCCTGATTTTGCCTTGAATTTCTATTCGAGACCACATTTTTATCACATGCATTAACATGGATATAATTAGACATTCTTTGCTTTTTCGAACTACATTAGCCAATAGCCTACCCATTATATGATTTTCCTTTTTGATAAGCCCCCTTAGCTTTATTTGCCTTTTCTTTGTGCATTAGCCACATTATATGCTTTAACCTAACCAAATGTCCTTACCAAGCCTTAAAGTTAGTGGAACATTTGTTGATTGTTGAGTTTGTGGATATACAAAAGTATAAGTGTGGGGTACGCATATGTGTGGGATGGTTATAATGTTGGGATGTTATTTTATGCTTATCATTGAAATTCCCATGTTGATGTAGTTTATTTTAATTTTTATAAAAGAAAAGAAAAAGAAAAAAGAGAAAAGAAAAAGAAAAATGTTTAAATAAATGCATCAAGGAGGAAGTGCATATGTGGTTTGTAAGGTTATTCATACTTAATGAATCCTCCTAAAGTTGTATTGAATGGGTTACTTGAGTATGTTGAATATGAGGTAGATGTTGGTTTAGAAGGGTCACTCTTTATGGTTTTAATGTATTGTCATCAATTGTATGAGTGATTCCTTTGTATTGGTATATACTTCATGTGGTTTATATATGAGAGCTCGAGTTTGAGTTGTGAAACTTGTTTTTGCATTCATCATAGTTGATGTACACAATTGTGAGTAAATGTTGGTTTTTTGCACTTGATAGTAAATTGAGTGTTGCTTGTTTCACTAGCTTTAATGTCTTTCAAGTTACTTGGCCTAAATACATCTCACCTTACCTTTACCCACATTACAACCTTGAAAAGTCCTTTGATTCATGATTTTGTATGTGAACCTAGTGGTGGAGAAATGAAATGATATACAAAGTTGTGGATTGCCATGATTATGAATGGTGTTGAGTGTACTCGTTGATATATTTTAGTTAAACACATTTTTCGAGTCTACCATTAGATTGCTCAGTTTTTGAAGATGACGAATGTTGATTGATCATGAGTAAAAGATCGGAATGTTGACTTCTTGCTATGATTTTTGAAAGTCATTCATCTTTGTTTATGATTATGTATTCTTGGAACATATGGGAAATGAGTCAATGCTTTTGGGTCTATAAGCTTAATTTTGACGTTTTGCCCGAGGATGGCCAAAAGCTAAGTGTAGGGAAAAATTGATATGTGCTTAATTGATTGTTTAATTATTTCATAACACTTAGCGATGAAGGACATGAAATTGCTTAAGAAACTCACTTTGACTTATATGTGATTTTAGGCACAATTCAGAAGCAAAGAAGTTAATGTGAGTCGAAAGCTCTATATTTTGACCATTTTTTGAAGAATAATTTTCATTTGTCTTCGTGAAGCAAGAAGAAGAAAATTAAAAGACAAGAAGAAAAAAAGCAAAAAAGAAAACACAAAGAAGATTTAAAATTACTTACAGCATGTGCATGAAATTTGTATGCAATTACATGATTAATAGTAGCACATAGCCAAGGAGCAGTCCACGTCAAAGAATCAATGCAACAACTGGTGAGAAAACAAAAATGACGTAGAAGACATCTCAGGGCAAAAGAAAATGCAGCGCACACTGGACGCGTTGCGTGAAACGGCAACGTGGGGCAAGAGGAGTAAAATGCAAGCATAGTATGAGGAAACATAAACAATGTTTGCGTAATGCAGATGTTTGGCCAATAACTAAATGGATAGCAGTAATAGCGTGAGGGATAAATAGTGAAGTGGACCAACAATTAAATAAAACATAGAGAGTAGCATCAGTTACAGGGGGAAAGAAGACAGAAAGAAGGGAGGCGCTACAGGAGTGAAGGGTTTCAGTTGGGTTATTTCAATGGGAGCTGAAGCTTTTTTTGGGAGAGATCCATGAAGGGCTAGACATCCTGACACTGGTTAGGAGGTGACATCGACGCTGATGACTCGAGTTAAGTGTATTTCACTGTTTTTATTGTTTCGTTCTCTCATTAAAAATTGATTGTGTTATCCTATCTTAATTGATTTGGGTTTTATGTATGGATAATTGTATTCTCGTTATTGTTTAGTTATTTGTTATGAACCTATTGGGTATTGTGAAAAGATAATTTTACTGCGTTCATTGAATCATTTATTTGCAAACCCATTGCTAGAATTTTGATATAATTCATAATTATTATGTTGAAATTCATGTGTTGCGACTAATGATTTGTAATCATTAGGGATAACATAACTTAGGATAAATGATGCATTGTATGTGGTTATTGCCTTGATTAATCGTTTTTCTAATTTGTAATGATACTACCCAATTGAATTTAAAGATCGTATCCTAGGTTATTCGATAGTTAGGTTTAATTAACGATCGTATCTTGATTAAACAATACATAAGGAAAAACTCAGGTTAATTATTAAACCATGATTAATGGTTGCTAGGAGAGGTTTAAGAAAAACAAATCATTGAAATATGTTTAATTAGGGTGTAGGCTGAGATTGAACCAAAGAGTCTGGTCTCTACTGAATTCCCCACTTTTATCATTTTTTACATGTTTTCTTTACATTGCTTTTGTTAGTTCGTTTAGATCTATTTTATTTTCTTATTTATAAAACCAAAACCCCCTAAACTTAAACACCAATAACTTTCATTTCGGAAACTTTACACACACTCTCTGTAGGATCGACCTAGACTCACCACTACTATAGTAGTAGATCTAGTTATTTTATTTTAACTAGCGTTACGATGCATTGTCAATGCTTTTAATAAGGAGAAAGTTAAAGTGTCTTTGTAAAAGTCCTCAGATCAGTAAGCTCATCTCCTTTGTAAGTCTGAAAATCCAAAACTACTATTCGAGGTGACAATCATCTATGCTTCCAATTTCAATTTTCAAAAAGCCAAGTTATGGGATTATCTAGACGCCTTTAATAACATGACGGTTAGTCCCTAAATTTTAGCTGTGGACTTCGATTGTGTTCTATCTCCATCTGAGGAATAGGGTGATAAACTTAATCTCTCTAAATTAGGTTGTGAGTTAGAAAGGGGAATGACAAGAATGGAGGTTACTGATTTGAGATACTCATGCAATTTATTCATCTGGAGTAACAAATGAAAAGGTGGAGCTCTGATTAGGAAAAAAATTGATAAGGTTTTATCAAATCATAGATGTTTGAGATCCTTTCCAAACTCCGATATGCTATTTAGACCACCATTTTGCTCAAATCACTCCTACTAGGAGATCAAAGATCTCTTTATCATAAGAAAGATTAATGCCCATTTAGATTTCTAAATTTCCTAGCTGACAAGGATGGTTTCATGGAGTTTGTCATTGATGCTTAAAATAGTGATATTCAAGGCTACAAATCTTTCTAGATGATGAGAAACTATAGGGAATAAAAGCTAAACTCAAAATCTTTCTCAAAATAGGAATTCCAAAGAGATCTAAATAAAGTGCAAAGAGCATCCTAATCTAAGTGAAGTGCAAAGAGCATCCTAACTTTCTCCACAATGAAAAATTGCAAATTAAGGAAATCAAAAACTTTAGGAGTATATCAAGGTAATGGCAAATCAACATTCAATGTTGATATAGAAGGCAAGGAACTTGTGGTTAAAGGAGGGGGGCTCTAACTCAAAGTACTTCTATAATTCCATCCTAGCTAAAAGAAATTCCAATAAGATCCATTATCTACTTGACTACAATGATTAATTGGTATTTGATATCTCTCTTATCGAAAATATGGTTACCAACTACTATAGGGAATTATCAGCATCAGTCTTGGTAAGATTTACTTATAGGACCTAGTGGATCTAATTGGGCCAGCCTCGTCTAGACTCCAATCTAGAATCAATACAACTACCATCCATCAGTTAAGAGATCAAAGAAACCCTCTACTCATTTAATCCTAGAAAAGCACCAAGACTAGTGGTTATAATGCTTTTTTTTCAATGCTCTTAGAATATAACTAGAAATCCGCTAACTGATGAGGTGCAGGAGTTTCTTCATTCAGGTAGGATGTTAAGGGAGTTAAATGCAATCCATATCTGTCTGATTCCTAAAGTTCCTCATGCCATATCTTCAAATGATTTTAAACTTGTGTCTTATTGCAACACAATCTATAAGAAGATAGCTAAGTTATTAGCTAATAGAATTAAGAACCCTCTATAAGTCTCACAAGTTTTGGCTTGAGGATGGGTTGCTTATCACCAAAGGAAGTTGGATTTATGTGCCCAAAAGGGATGGATTGAGGAAAGAGTGTCATGACTCCTATGGGTTGAGAAGAGGGGGAGCAACTTGGAGTTTAATGAAGAAGATTTGATGATGGTCAATTTCCTTTCTCATAGACGTGTTGGAGGAGGTGTTTATAAGGGCTTAATTTGGAGGTGCGAAGTACCTTTCCCTGTAAAGAAAAGGGTAGGCAAGTTGGCCTACCGAGTCAAGATACCCTCACACTTGGAGATTCATCCTGTATTATATGTAATTTTTATAAAACCTTATCATGCTGATAAGGAAGATCCATGTAGGGGTTAATCAAGGCGTGCATCCACCATTATGATGACAACACACAAATGTGAGGTAGAAGAGATCTTGGCACATAGGACTATACCAAGGAGAGACTCCTATCTAACATATGACAAATACTTGAGCAAGTGGAAGGGACAACGGGAAAGCCAAGCTAGTTGGGAGCGTGAACTTTCTCTTTGGTAATACAAAGATAAGATCCGAGAATTCCACCAGGGCACAATGAGGACTTCACTGGACTTTACGTTTCGCATGTTTTAATGCCCACAAGATGAGGTTTGGGTCCAAAAGAGTTTTTTAGGGTATGCTGAAATCTTATGGAAGATTTTGGAAGCTTCTGGAACATGGTAGAAGACTATAAAAGCTTATGAAACATTGTGGAACAATATGGAACATTATAGAAGTTTATATAATGATGTAGATATGTATATATTGTACATGAAGTATGTAGAGTAGTGTAAAGAATTCCAGAAGGTCAATGTAGACCATTAGATGAAGTAGATCTTAACCATCCATTCTAGGTAGACGTAGTATATATACCACTTGGGGGTTGCCTCATTTGTAACATAGGAGAACATAGAAGATTATAAAGAGCATCCTAAACATTATAGCTTTCTTGATAGAATTTTTTAATAGAAGTATCTTTGCATTGTCCCACATTCCTTCTTTTCTTTAGCAAAGTGTTTCATGTAGAAGGCTGACTTAGAAATGTGAGCATACTCAAGTGCCAAACAAGCGTTAGTAAAAGTCCAAGCCCGTTACAAGCAACACGTGTCTTAACCCTCTACTCCCTTAGAAGTTAGACCTATTTATAATAATATTTGAACCTTTTAATTTAATTGAAATAAATTTTAATTTCAATTAATTTTAATTATATATCAATTAAGCCCAAATAAGATCTAATATCTTATATTGATCTTTATTTATTAAATATCTCATATATAATTATAAAGTTTCTTAAACTTTATAATCTTGCCCAACTTGATTGAAACATTATCTCTTTCTTCAATCGGTTCTTTAAGTGTGACCAATTAGGTTTTAAAATATCTTAGAAATGGATATAAATTATAAACATAGATTATATTTAGGATTAGATAAATTAAATTATTTTAATTCATCTTAAATTCTCTAATTAGAAATATAATGTTAAAGTGGTTTTGACTAAATTTTTCATGCATGATTTTTTATATAATTTAATCATTTCATCACATAAACTTTCGATTAAACATAAAGTATGGAATTAATATCTATTATATTTAAGTTCAATCATGTTAGTTCTATAATATTAGTAATTGATTCAATTAATGAATTTGAAAACTATTTATCGTGTCATTCAACCTCGTCTAAGGATTTCTAAAATCAATATTAATTGAGAATAATGGAACATTATCCCTTATCACTTTAGGTGATGAATCTTACATTGATGACTTAACTATCTTCATATAGTTTATACTATATCCAATGACTACTAATTGAGCTATCTTTGAATAGAATAGGTCATAAATAGTATCAAAATATAGCAATCCCTATAAAAGATAATTTGGAGATCTTAAGTCAAATGATCACTTATATAATCATCATAATGAGAATTTTCATAAACATACAAGTAATGTTCCAAATGAAATTCTCGTATAGGTTCAATTTGTGAACTTGTTCTTTAACAAGCATTCACACTTTTTTTAAGTATCTCTATATTTTAGTTTATGAGATCCATTACTTCCTTCATAAGGAAAAGCATATAGTCTTTTTTATGTTTTATTAATGTCTAATTTTAATAGAAAAATAAAAATAAATAATTAAAGGATAATATATTAACACAATATGAATCTCATAATTATGATCTCATTATACATTCATTTGCAATATACATTTATCTTATGTATTTTACCATATACATCCTAATATATATAACGTAAAGAATATTTTTAAATAATTATGTCACTAAAATACAACTAATCGATTGGCTATAGAGCATAAGCCAACATTATTAACTTGATATCAAATTTGACTGGTTTCTAGGTAAGGCAACCCCTTTTCACATATCTAGGGATACCTTACCCTCATAAGAAACCTACTTACAATAACCTCTTGCCCTTTATTGTAAGAATAAAAAACAAAATTAGTAGTTAGTGCAACAAATGCCTTCATTTTCCTAGAAGAATTTAATTGATAAACTTTGCCTTAAACTCAATGCATGCAAATTGGTTAGCACACTTTTTTTTTACTTTCAAACTTGATTAAAACCATTGAAAAATTGCATAGAAGTTTCCTATGGGCTAGAGATATCAACATAGTTTATATTGCTAAGTAGCTTGGAATAATGTTTGCTTGCCTATAGATGAAGGAGGAATTGGAGGATATTGCTTCATAAAGATTCTTTTTGAGTCAGAAGGATCAACTCCCATTACATAAATCATGAAAATTTATGGTCCTTCTCTCCCAAATATGACTCATCTTAGACTATGTTTCATATCTTTAAGCTAAGACACTAAATAAGATTGATGTTCAAATACAAACTGGGGGATGACTCTTCCACTAACTTTTGGTTAGATAACTAAAGTTGATTAATGCCTTTAAAAGAGAACATTGTTTTCTCACAACTGAGGGATATAACACTCAAAGCCACAATTAGTCAAGTACTTAAATAGAACAATCCAATATTAGTTGGAGCTCCAAATAAGAAGTGTTAGCCATTACTCCTAATTTCTCCCCTGAATCAACTAGTAATGACTCTATCATTTGGACCAATCTTCCTTCTGGTTTGTTCTCTAACTCTTACTGTAGACTATTAATGAGAAACAGAGGCCCCCAAATACATTGGTACAACTGGTGTGGTTACAACAAGCTATTTAAAAGATCTTTTTCATCCGTTGTCTAGCTATCAATGAAAGACTTACTACCATAAATAAAGTATATTACAACAATTCCTTTTCAAATATCAATAACTTATTTTCCTTAACTCTTAAAACTATAGAGAACTTGTTATTTAGTGTGGTCTTTCCACTTCTCTTTGGAATGAAGTTCTTTATAAATTTATCACACTCACAAAATTATAGGACGGACATATCGGTGTGGATTACTCAAAGAAGATAGAAGTCCAAAAAGGAATACATAAGTCTTAGAATATTCTTTGGTAGAATGGTTTTTAAGCTCCGGAAGGAGAGGAACCTTAGATATTTAAAGGGAATCAAAAGGATAAGCAATATGTCCTTATGGAGATATTTACGCTGATTAGGAAACAACAAACTAATTTAGAACTGTTAGCTATTTCCAAGCTAAACACTACTATCTTACATCATACATTGAATGAGATTGGCTTCTAATGGATAAGTAATGAAGTTAAAGAGTTGGAATAATCAATTTACTAATGATTTATGGATTCCATAACTTATTGATTTGTATCACTAGTCATACTATAGCTAAGCTTAGGCTTCATCTAATGTGCTAGATGTGTTTGCATTGTAATATGCTCCTTTTGTAACGAAATCTTATTCTTTATTCAATGAATTTAGCTCTCCAATAAATAGTAAAATTTTCTCATAATTTTTTTTCTAATTAGTAAGTGTTTCACTTAAGTTCTTATTAAGAAAATGCACTACCATAGGCTTGTTAATACACCAAATCTTCATTAATTGTATTATATGCACATATGAATCAAAAGATATTTTATAAAAAAAATCAAAAGATATTTACTTCTTAGTTAAAATGGGGATAAGGTCAAAGATGAGGAATTTCTAAATAAAGAAGATTAAAACAAAGGAAATTAGTAAAGCATTTGAAACATAAACTAGATAGATAAAGTAATTAGGAAAGTATAGTCCATATTACAACTTCAAATACTCAACATCCTCTTTTTTTCACTCTATCATCTCATCAAGAACATGGACTAATGCTATAATATCACACAAATAACTATTTTCTTTTCTTTTTAAATTTTTCACGTATTAAATGTAAATATCAAAGTCCAATGTTAAAAAATAATTCCCAGTTTACATTTAGCAAAAAATGCCATTTATTTATTAGGTAAACCCCACATTATTATGTTCCTCTCTTGATGAAACCCTGTTATTGATTTGATCCAAATGTCTTACTGATCTCTAAGGTTAGATAATGATGTTAAAATTTAAGTCAAGCTTATATTATGAGTTTTAATGAAAGAAAAGGAAATTTGAGGCTCAAAGGGACTGATAAGAGATATCTTATCAATTAGATATTTAAGATGAATATGTTAATTCAAAGATAAACTTTATCCTTTCATATATACATATATCAATATAATCCTAAAATGATTTAAGAAAGTTCTAGAGACATATGCACATGAAAACACATAAGGAATAAACATATATTAATATAAAGTTCTCACGAAACATCTATTAATATAGAGATCTCATTCTCATATAACTCAAAAGCTCATAAGATTAAGTAATTTACTGAAAAACTTCCACACTTCCCTTTTAAACTCACTATCAATGTTATTTAGAATTCATAGATCTAGTTAATTCAACCATTCAATACATACCACCTTCATACTCAACTGGTTTAACCTTAGGCATGCATAACAATCAAATCCTTTTGGAATTAATTAAAAGAAAATTTTCCATTTATGCACATTATAGGGCATTTCCTCTTACGTACTTAAACCTACTTTTTCCTTAATGTAACAACAACAAAAAATCAAAGAAAAGCAACTAACACATAAATAAGAATCACTAATTATGAAATAACTGAAAAGAGATATGAAGTAATAAAAAAGCAAATCCAATTATTTGGGTTGTTTAGCTTGACTCAATGCCTCTTTCTTTGATTAATATAAAATTTCCATACTCTCCATTTTGAAACCTTTATTAAAAGAATTAAAAGAAGATCCATAAAAATGTATCTTCTTTTACATTCCCTTTTCATCTATTAAGAGAGGTTGAAACTTCTTAGTAATGGATGAATAGGTTTGAATCCTTGTCTAAAAGAGATAAGATTACTTGGAAGAGGCTTATATTTTTAAATTTGATCTTGCAATATAGAGGGCAAAAGCCTCTTATTAAGAGTTGGTAACGAAATGTAAGAAACATTACCTAATAGTTGCAATTTTGGATAGCCATTTATTTCAATAATAGCTTCCAACAATTTAACCCTCAAGTTAAATTCCTCCTTTCTTTTTTAAGAGGCTGTCAAATGATAACTTTCCATCCATTCAATAGGAATATATCCTTTAGTAGCAATGACTTTGCACTTTTCTTGTTTGGTTGTTTATTTTTTAGAAATTAAAATTAAATTAATGAATAAAAAGAAAGTACCAAAGACTAATGGAGAATAACATCACTCTCCAATAGTTAAAAAAGCACAGATGGAGATACTACATCAAAAACCAATTGAAAGCATGACACAGTTTGGACACTGAATAAACAACACACAAAAACAATGACAGCTTTAACAATTATTCCAAAAAGGTAAAAGAACCCAACCCATCCTTTGAGCTTTATGGGATGTTCCAAATTAGGGTTAGATGTCCTAATCAACCTGCGACCCCTTCCGGTAAGAATTTTCCCATTCACTGTGACTGGGACTACGTCTAAATATGGCTATTTTACCCATCTTCCTTTATTTTTGTAGTGGCCATAGAGGCCATGGAGAAGCTATTGAACTCGCCCATGGACTTGCGGTATCTGGCTTCCTCAGGTAAGATTTGACTCCCAATCCTTTGTTTAATGACCTAGTTCCATTTCCTAGCATGAATATTTTTCCTCTCCCTTTCTGAATGATTGATTGTAGCACTAAATCAGCTGAGTGTTCCATGTTTTAGAACTTTCACTGATTTCTTTCTTTCCATATCTCTTGAGTAGATATGGCAAGAAATAGCACCTTCCTCTTCTAGAGTGGAGTGGAAGCTTGTGCTTCTATTAGGAACTTAGCTGCCTCGATGAGTGAATTAGATGCCCCTTGCCAAGAGAGGAAATTTCTGATCATGATCCAGATAACACTGGAAAAAGGGCATAGAAGGAACAAATGGTCCATGGATTCAGTTCCTCTTTCACACAGGCAACAAATTTGATCCAAATTCTGGATAAAGTGAAGACTGTCCATTGTTGCTACTCTATTCCTTACCACTAGCCATAGAAGGAAACCAAACTAGGTCTGAGAATATTAAACCAGATAACCTTAGCCAAAGGTTGTTGTATGTAACATCTCCACTAGTATTTCAACCGGCAACTTCTCAAATTGGTTGCACTTATATTTTCTCTTGACAATCGCTTGGGAGAATCAGTTGTGGTATCCAACCTATATAATGCTCTAAACACAAATTTTGTTCTCACCTCTTATTAGGATTGTTTCATTTAAGTTGAAATTGTAAAGTATTGGTGGCAATAAACCGAAGAATATGTCTAATGACATCCCACAATTTCAAATTGTAAAGTATCGGTTGCATAAGAATGTATGGTTGCTTGTATTTATATTGAAATTATAAAATATTAATGGAAAAAACATAACAATATCTTTTAAAAGCATGTCAAATTTAACATTTAGTTTATTTATTGAATAAGAGAGTATATATATTCGTATTCTTTTTGGAATTGCAAAATGTCAATCATAAAAGATTAACGTTATCTTCTAAGAATATATAAAATATTTAAGTTTTTATTTTAAAAAAGTAAAATAAAAATTAATTTTATTTATATAAGTCTAAAAATATTTTATAAATTTTTTAAAAATCCAAAATATACAGACTTTTTATACTCCTCTTAAATTCAAATACCATAATAATTTTTATACAAAACAATCTTCTCAACTATAAAAATCCTTAATAGACAAATTATTAAAGAGGTTTATTAAAAAAAGAACCAACCACTCTATCTTCTTCTTGATAAAAAATAGATTCTCTCCATCATTAAGTATATATACTAAGGACGAGTTTGGATGGACGACCACGCAATCCATCTCGCTCGTTCATTTAATCTGACGGTTTATATATGTTCATCGAATGTTATGCCTTTTTTATATCTATTAATTGAATGTTGTGCCTTCCGATTCATCCTGCTCATCCATTTAATCTGACGGCTTATATCTGTTCATTGAATGTTGTATCTGCGGATCCATCCCGCTCGTCTGTTTAATTTGACGGCTTATATCTATTCATTGAATGTTGTGTATTTATTATTAATTTCCCTCTTCCATTCATTCATTCCCTTTAACTAGAGTTATGCAAAGCTTTCTCTCTTTTCCTTTAGCTCTCCGCCCTTGCCTTCCTTTGCTCCTCTCCCATTCTTTGTCAGCTCTCCGCCCTCGACATCCTCTGTGTTTGCAGATGGACTAGTGGTAAGTTTTCCTTTTTTTTTGTTTCTCTGCAGCAGTGTTTTTTTTCCTTTTTGCCTTTGCGTTTTGCTTAATTTTTTTACCCTTTTTGTCTACAGATGGCTTAGGGTCCTGGTAAGTTCTCGTTTCTGCTTGATTTTTTTTGTCTTTGCATTTTTTCCTTTGACTTTCATCCATGTTTTATTGTATGTACAGATAGCCTGTGATTTTCTTCAACATTCCATTCATTCATTCCCTTTACCTAGAGTTCCACAAAGCTTTCTCTCTCTTCCTTTAGCTCTCCACCCTTGCCTTCCTCTGCTCCTCTCCCGTTCCTTGTCAGCTCTCCGCCCTCTATGTCCTCTATGTCTGCAGATGGCCTGCGGTTTATTTCCAACTGTGGTAAGTTTTCCTTTTTTTTTTCTTTCTCTACAGTTGTGTTTTTGTTTTCCGTTTTTCCTTTGCGTTTTACTTGATTTTGTTTACCCTTTTTATCTACAGATGACCTGTGGTTCTGGTAAGTTCTCGTTTTTGTTTGATTTTTTTCTCTTTTTCTTTGCGTTTTTTCCTTCGACTTTCATCCACGTTTTATTGTGTGTACAGATAGCCTGCAGTTTTCTTCAACATTTGGAGTTTCTCTCGAGTTTTGTTAACTTCTTGTTTTTGCTTTTGTTTCTCTCCAGCTGTTTCTTTGCCTTTTTTCCTTCGACTTTGTCCAGGTTTTATTGTGTGTACAGATGGTGTATAAGTTCTTGTTTTTGCTTTTGTTTCTCTCCAGCTGTTTCTTTGCCTTTTTTCCTTCGACTTTGTCTAGGTTTTATTGTGTGTACAGATGGAGCCTTTTTTCTTCTTTCGTGCGATAATGATTGGTAGTTTCTTGTTTTTGCTTTTGTTTCTCTACAGCTGTGCTGACCGCTTAATGTCATGATGCCATGTTGATTCACCCTGCGGAAATAAAAGTGGATATTGAAGCGAGTCATAGCATTCATAACAAGATTGGATTGTATAACTCCGACTTGAGTGAGGAGATTTATCATGTTGTTAGAGCAGGATAACATCAGAGAACAATCTCCTAATTTTCAAGCGAAACTTTTTTCTTCTTTCGTGCGATAATGATCGACTCTGGTAAGTTCTCGTTTTTATTTTTGTTTCTCTCCAGCTATTTCTTTGCGCTTTTTCCTTCCACTTTGTCTAGTTTTTATTGTAGCTTTTGTTTCTCTGCAGCTGTGGTGTTCGCTTAATGTCATAGCATGCATAACAAGATTGGATTGTACAACTCCGACCTGGGTAAATGTAGACTTGGAAATGAGGAGATTTATCATGTTGTTCTTCATCAGTTTTTGCCCATATCGCAGCTACTTGTGATGTAATAGGAAAATTGTAGACGTGTTGATCAAGAGCAGGATAACATCGGAGAACAATTTCCTGATTTTCAAGCGATGGAATATCTTTAAGACTTCCAAAGAATCTAGCATAAGGGTTATCTTAAAGAATTGTCATAATGAGCTTCAATGTATTTTTATTTTCATGAAGTTTATATCAATAATTATCCTAATAGAAGAAATGCTTTTCTATATTCGACCAGTCCGTCTTAGTTTCCACTTCGTCGGAATTTTGTCTGTGCACTTCGTCTTAGCTAATTCCACCCCAGCAAAAAAACCAACCACTTATGTTCTGGAAGGAACCTAAGACGATGAAAGTGTTTTAAGACGATAGAAGTAAGGCGAAGTTTGAAGCCGATAAAATGTTTTAAGACGATAGAAGTAAGAGGAAGTTTTGAGACGATAAAAGTAAGACGAAGTTTTAAGACGATAGAAGTAAGACAAAGTTTTAAGATCAACGGTTAAAATAGAAAAGACTAAAAAAGGATGATCCTTTCAATATGTCATTGCTGGAGATAGAAAAGACTAAAAAAGGATGATCCTTTCAACATGTCATTAGTAGAGACTGTATGCTAATAAGATGAATTGGACAAAAGTAGAAAGGAACATATTAACTCGAGTTCCCACAACTTCGTCTTAGTTTTGTTCCGCCTTACCGAAATGGTACATCACTTTCTAATATTATTATTTTGTTTGATTTCGATCAAAATCATTAATCGTCTTATTTTTTGCTTCGCAATCTCCCCCTTTTTGATGATGATAAATAATCAAAGTTTTTAGAAATAAAGTTTTATTAATACAATATACAATATAAGACTGTATACAGTTTGAAAAAAAACCTTGTCAAATGAAATTAAAACAAGAACATACTTTGATTCCGCTTCGTCTCACTTTTTCTAAAGTCAACCGCTTCGTCTTAGTTCCTGCTTCCTCTAACTTTTGTTTCCGTGCTTCGTCTTATTTTTATCTCCGCACTTAAGAGATGTATGATAAAAGTAATGTGGTTTTTATTGATATAATAATTATCTTAATAGAAGAAACGCTTTTTTACATTTATCCGCTTCGTTTTAGTTTCCGCTTCGTCTTAGTTTCCATATCCTCTGAGCTTGTCTCCGCGCTTCGCCTTATTTTTTTCTCCGCGGTTCGTCTGATTTTTGCTTTACTTGTGTGTCCGTCTCACTTTTGGACTTTTGTCTGTGAATTTCGTCTTACTTTTGTCTTCGCGCTTCGTCTTTTCTGAAAGGAACCTAAGACAATAAAAGTGAGGCGAAGTTTTGAGATGATAGAAGTCAGACGAAGTTTTAAGACGATAAATGTAAGGCAAAGTTTTAAGCCGATAAATCGTTTTAAGACGATAGAAGTAAGAGGAAGTTTTGAGACGATAAAAGTAAGCCAAAGTTTTAAGACGATAGAAGTAAGACGAAGGTTTAAGATCAATAGTTAAAATAGAAAAGACTAAAAAAGGACGATCCTTTCCACATGTCATTGGTAGAGATTGTATGCTAATCAGATGAATTCGACAAAACTAGTAAGGAACATATTAACTCGAGTTCCCGCAGCTTCGTCTTAGTTTTGTTCAGGCTTACTAAAATGGTACATCGCTTTCTAATATTATTATTTTGTCTGATTTCCGTCAAAATCATTAATCGTCCTATTTTTTGCTTCATAATCTCCCCCTTTTTGATGATGACAAATAATCAAAGTTCTTAGAAAGAAAGTTTTATTAATACGATATACAATATAAGACTGTATACAGTTTGAGAAAAAAATCTTGTCAAATGAAATTAAAACAAGAACATACTTTTATTACCTCAATACATTTCTCTTCTTCTTTTGCTGTTCTTCTCTTCTCTTCTTATCTCTTACCTTTCTATCCTTTCTTCGCCTATCTTTCTTATTTTGGCCTTTTTCCCCTATTTGTTATTGATCAAAAAGATCGTGACCGAAGATGTTTCATAACTTCAGAAAACATTTTTTTGATTTCGCTGCGGAGTGACTTCATGTCTTCTCGCATATGCTGCATTTCCTTATGCAAGTCACTCACTAAAGGACAAGGATCATCAAGCTTATCATCGTGTTTGTGTTACACTGCTTCTGTAAGTGATCTAGAAGGGGGGTTGAATAGTTCTTTAAAGCTTTTCGTAAAATTCTA
>JANVCL010000001.1:27323566-27336622 GCA_026546855.1 Erythroxylum incrassatum
ACAAAAGTAGTGAGCCCGAGGGCAAAATGAGCAGCAAAATTCGCCAGCCAATCGGCGCAGCGGTTCCATTCCCTGTAGACGTGACGGGGTAGGACAGTCCAGTTGCGGTTGAGCAATTCAGTGATGCCAAAGATAAGCGGATTGGGCGAGTGATTGCGAGTGTCCGGGTCAGAAAAGGAGCGCAATGCCACTTGAGAGTCGAGTTCCAAGATCACCCGATGGTGCCCCTGGGCCCAAGCCAGCTGGAGGTCAGAGAACACTCCCCACAACTCAGCGTGCAAAGAGAAACACCAGCCGAGGTTGTGAGTGAATCCCCCCAACCAAGCGCCATTGCTGTCACGGAGGAGTCCGCCTGCAGAGGCCAGATAGGGGTCGGATTTGCACATCCCATCGGTGTTGATTTTCACCCACCCTGGATCCGGGGGAAGCCAGCCAATAAGGTGTGTCTGACGCGGCCTACAACCAGGAATTGCTCGGGTGTGCCAAACCGAAGCGGTATAGACCTGTTGGACATAGTGAAGAACGTAATGGACCGGAGAAGACGGCCAGGTGAACTGTGGTTCAAAAATGCTCCTATTCCGCCAAGACCAGAGGAACCAGCATCCTGTCCCGAAGATAAGGGACCATGCGAAGCCACAGACCGGACGGTGTTGCTGGAGGTTGGTGAGGAGCCAATTGGGAGCCTGGACGTTGAAAAAATCAGGAGGGAGAGCATGGGGAGGGAATGCAAGCCACATGCTTCTCGCTCGGGGACAGTCCCGCATAACATGCAGAGAGGATTCTTCACTCTGGCAGTGAGAGCACTCAGCTGACGTATTGAGGTGGCGACGCTGCCGTTGTTGGTTGGTGAGGAGGCGGTCCTGAGCGAGAAGCCAGAGGAAGGACCTAATACGGGGTGGCCCGGCCCAGCGCCAGATAGTCATCCAGGGGCCACCAGGCGGCTGGGGGCCATGCTCCAGCAACATAGAGTACGCCTCAGCGGTGGAGAAGAGTCCCGAGCCCGAGTTGCCCCAAGTCAGCCGGTCGGTTCCTGAGTGAGCCTGCGGCGGGAGAATACCTGCAATAAGCAAACAAACAGAGTGAGGAAGGAGATGCTGAAACGCCGGCCATAACCAGTTACCTGAGCCATCGGCGAACTGCCGGACCGTGTGAGAGAGCGCCGCGGGGTCGACGGGACCGATTGTATGCTGGAGAAGGGGCCCTAAATCCTCTACCCAGGGATCTAACCAAAAGCGGGCCTGAGCGCTGTCGTGGATTACCCATTTCGTGCCACGAATGACATGAGGCCAGACAGCTTTAATGTCACGCCAGGTCATGGACCCGCCAGAGGTCTCGAAGCATGGGGGGAGGGGTGGACGTTTAGCTTGTATTTCGCAACCAAGATTTGAACCCACAAGGCATGTGGTTTAGAGAGGAGAGCCCATCCCAGCTTGATCAGAAGAGCATCGTTCGATTCGCGGATTTTTCGAATGCCCAGGCCGCCCTGGTCTCGAGGTTGACAGACGTGATCCCAGTGAACGAGGTGAGGACGGCGGGCGCCCGGGGAAGAACCCCATAAGAAAGTGTGAAAAATTCGTTCCAACTCATCACAAATGCGACGAGGGAGGCGAACAGTCTGCATAGTATATGTGGGAATAGCGGAAAGGACCGACTTAATCAAAGTGGTGCGGCCGGCAAAGGATAACAGGTGCCCCGACCAGCCGGAGAGACGTTGGTGGACTTTATCCAGAATAGGTTGGTAAGTATTCTTGTTTACTCGGCCGTGAAGCAGGGGAACTCCGAGGTAACGCCCCAAGTCCGCGGTCATCTGGAACCCCAGAACATGGCTTAACTGCCGGGCCGTGGAGCGGGGTATATTTCTGGAATAGTAACAGCGAGATTTAATGGGGTTGACCTTTTGCCCGGCAGCAGTGCAAAATGAGGATAAAATGTCCCGAATAACCTGAGCTTGACTGGCAGAGGCTTCCGTGAAGAGGATGAGATCGTCGGCAAAGAACAGGTGCGAAATGGGGGCCATGCTTGCACAGGCGGATAGGCTGCCATCGGCCATGGCTCACCGCCTGAGTGATGAGATGTCCCAAACGCTCCAGGCAGAGGACGAAAAGATAGGGTGAGAGAGGGTCGCCTTGGCGAATGCCCCTGGAAGGTTGGAAAGGGGCGCTGAGCTCGCCGTCCCAGGTGACCTGTATAGAAACCGAAGAAATGCACTTCATGATAAGAGAGATGAACGAACCAGGAAGCCCAATATTCAACATAGTGTCGTGGATGAAGTCCCAAGAGAGCCTATCGTATGCTTTTTCGAGATCAACCTTGACGGCGAGGAAACCCTTCTTTCCTGATTTCTGGCGCATCGTATGGATGACCTCCTGGGCAATAATGATGTTATCAGTGATGGAGCGGCCCGGAACAAAGCTGCACTGATTCGGACTCACCAGGGTATCCAAGAACGGCTTCAAACGGTTGATGATGATTTTAGTGAGACCTTTATAAAGCACCGAGCATAAAGCAATGGGGTGGAATTGGGTGATCGACGTAGGGGCAGGAGATTTGGGAATGAGGACCATGATGGTGCGGTTCAAATCAGTCTCCCAAACTTCATGTCGAAAAATTTGCAAAATGAAGCGAGCCAGATCAGGTCCGATAGTTGCCCATTGGGATTGAAAGAATAAAGTCGTAAATCCGTCAAAGCCGGGGGCCTTATTGGGGGCCATGGAGAAGAAAGCTGTCCGAACTTCGTCGGGAAGGATAGGATGCTCCAAGGCCATGTGAACGGTGTGGGGAGGGGGGAAATCCACCGGGAAGGGCCATGGAGAAAGGGATAGCAGGCTCTACAGTATAAAGGGTGTCCAGGAAGTTCTTAGCAAGACCCCTAATGTCTGCAGGGGTGGAATAAGAAACCCCAGACGCATCCTGTAAGGAGGCAAAGTGCAACTTCCTCCGTTTGGCTGTGGTGGCGGCATGATAATACTTAGTGTTCTGGTCGCCATGACTAAGCCATTGGCAACGAGAAAGTTGGTGCCAGTATAGCTCCTCCTGGAAGAGGACGTGTTCGAGCTCGCGCTGCAGGTGAGATTCCAGATCAGATAGAGACTCCGAAGGGTGGGCCTCATAGGAACGCTGGATGTCGGAGAGCCGAGCAAGGAGACGTTTTTTCCGAAGAAAGATGTTACCAAAATTCGAGTAATTCCAGTGTTGTAAGTGGTCACTCAGATGCCGGAGGGCCCCACTCAGAGAAGAGAACTGAGGTTGCCAGTGATCGAGCACGAGCTGAGGGAAGCCGTCATGGGTAAGACAAGCCGATTGAAAACGGAATGGCCGAACCCCGCGGCCGGTGCAGGCCGCAGGGAGAAAGGTGACCAGGAGAGGCCGATGATTCGATTTGACGAAGGGCAGGTGGGCCACGCTGGTGTCAGGAAACGAGGTGAGCCAAGCGGGAGAACAGAAGATACAGTCTAAACGAGCGAGAAGGCGGCCGTGGCGCCAGGTAAAGCGAGGGCCGGTAAAATCGGGGTCCTGCAGATGGCAGCACTGGATACATGCCCGAAACTTGGAAGTAAGGGTGAGCGGCAGCCGGCTGCCCCCGCCTTGATCAGCCCAATCGAGTTTGGCATTAAAATCTCCCCCGACGAGCCAAGGAAGGGTGGTGCCACGAGCTAAGCTACAAAGATGCTTCCACAGGACTGGTTGGAGAGAATAGGTTGGGCTGGCGTAAATGGCTGTAAAGTTAAACGGGAAATGCCGCCAAACAATGCGTAAATGAATGAACTGACGATGCGCAAGGAGAATCTGGATGGTGAGGTCGGAATTCCATAAAAGCCAGATGCCACCAGAAAAACCCTGGGCTTCCACCCGGAAGGAGTTTGGGAAGTTAAGAGAACGAATGACCTTGTGGGCCCGGGTACCACTGATTCGTGGCTCAACCAAAACGACTAGAAGCGGCCGATGAAGCTGAACAAAGGTCCTGAAGGTGGGCCGGAATTTTTTGCCACTGGCCCCCTGGCAGTTCCAGAGGAAAACAGACATAACAAGGCTTACGAGGAGATCAAGACCGAGTCTTGAGGGGAGGCATCCATAGCTACCGGAGTAGCCTGATCGGGAAGGGGGAAAGGTTGGCCCTCCAACGGAGAGGCGGTGATGTCCATGGCTTCAGGTATCGCAGGCGAGGTCTGATCCAGGTCCGGAGGGATGGGAGGCGAGGGTGGAGGCTGCTGAGAGGTTGGAATGGGGTTGGTGTTGGGAGGGAGTGGGTCGGTTGTCGCCAAGTCGGCGACCGTCGGCTCCTGGAAGACGGGGACAAGGGAGCGGTCGTGTATAAACATATCGGAAGGGGTGGGGAGGGTGACGGTAGTATGGCCGGAGGCAGGAGGGGTATCGAGGGAAGGCTGGGGGAGGGTGGCTGACCGCGGAGACGGTTGAGGATGGGGCTCGGGTCTGGAGGTGGACGGGGCCGAAAACCCAGGTCGGAAATGTTGGGTAGGGCCCGAGGCCACAGGGCCGAGTGCCGTGGGGAAAGCAGGCGTTGACCTGCTGGAGGAAGCCCCGCGGGTGTGGGCTGTCCGGCCCGCCGGGCGGTCGGCCCGGCCTGACACAGAAGAGTTAAAGGGAGACGGTGTCTTCGACCCGGAGGGACGAGTAGTAACAGGTGATGGGGGCGCGCACGAAAGGCGAGGGCCGCAGGAGGACAGGGGGCGGGTTCAGTAACGTTTAGGAGTCGAAACCTGGAGCCTGACGTCGTGGTGTCAGAGACGGGACTAGGGACGTCGCGTCTGGGGACCGTTGGAGGTCGGCGGCTCCTGCGTTGGACTTGGAGCCAAGGCCCGTACCTCGAGTTAGAAGCTTCTGACGAAGTCGGGTCAAGGGGTGTCGGTATGGGAATCCGGCGAGGGGGTGTCCGAAGGGGGAGCAGAAGGAGAAGCTGAGGTCGGAGGCCGGAAAGGGCAGCCAGTAGTGTTGTGGCCGACACGCCCACAAGAGAAGCAAATTTGGGGGAGCCCTTCGTAGGCGATTTTAATCGGCTCCCCGTCCAGTTCCACAATAGAACGCAGGGGTTGGCTACTATCCAGATCGATGGCGACTCGAGCAAAACGGCTACGCTGTGATTGCTGAGTATTAGTGTCGATCTTCACCGTGCGGCCGACAAGGTTGCCCAGGGCTGTGAGGACCGAAGGGTGGTAGAGCGCCACGGATAGCTTAGGAAATCGGACCCATGTAACAACACGGGAGATCTTGCCAGAGGAGGGGCGGAAGGAGGAGTGCCATGGTTGGACAGAGAGGGCGTGACCGAGGAGGACCCACGGTCCTTGAGTGAGGACATATAAATAATCCTCAATGTCCAGAAAGTTGATCAGGAAAAAGTCATTGTCAATGTCCACGATCTTCATGGGGCCAGCGAGTTTCCACATCGATGAGAGGTGGTTCTTCAACATGGCGTACCCAACACGGCGGCCCAGGAGTTTAACGACGATGGCTTGTTCCCATTTCTGATGGAGGCGACCTTTGAAAGAGTTGGAGAGTTCAAGGCCAGGGCCAAACTCCCCAGGTACGATATTAATGTCTCCGTCTTCGAATTCCACGGGGTCTTCAGAAGGTCATTCGGGTTGTGATTGTGCTGCCGGCATTTGGCCAGTGACCACGGCCTGATACGTAGGGGAAGGGGAAAGGGGGTTGGGCGGTAGGGGCGGGGGATCTTCGTCCCTGGCTCGTAATCGCACTTTCTTGGCCGCATGGCCAGCATGAGCCTGGCGGTGAGGCTCGCCATTCAGCTGCGGAGAAGTACTGTTGCTCATAGTAGTTGAATCGCTCATAGATGATAAAGGTAGAGTATGCAATTCTTTCTCGCTTTGGTCATTTATTATAACGACATAACTAAAATAGAGAAAGAGGACATTGGTCTGTTGGTCCGGCGGAGATATTGACTCAGTAATTGTTATAATAACCAATGTTTTTAAAAATTAGACCGGCTTAAAGAAAAACTTAAGGTTGAAAGGTTCGATCGTTATTAAATCGATATAAAACTAGTATATAATAAATAAAAATTATAAAATAAATATAAAATAAAATATTTTCTTGAAATAAAAATGTACTAATATTGCATATAAATATATAATAAACTAATAAAAATCTAATAATTTAACCTACAATTGAATCCAACATAAATTTTAAAATAAAAATTATTTTCTATATTATTATTTATTTAAAGGCTCATAAAAGTTTAATTATGTTTTAAAAAGTTAATAGAAAAGATTCTAATTGTATTCTAACTTCTTTTTTACTATCTTTTAAACATATAGTTTAAATATTATTTTTAACACATTTTTAAATTATATTAAACTAAGGGTAAGTCTTAAAGTAACTGATAAAGTTACTCTTTTATGATTTAAGATAAGTTGAATTTTTGATTTTTTAAATTATCTTAAACAAAATTACTTATATGTATATTAATTAATAATTCAACTTATTAAGCAAATTTATGATAAAAATAATAATTAATTTTTAACAGTAATAATTCTAATTTTTAATTAAATTATAAAGAGATAAATAAAGAACCTAAAATTTGGCAAATATAATTTACTAGTGAGAATAAATAAATTAAATATTTTTAAGGATAAAAAGATCATTTATTTTTATCAATTATAATTCAGAATAAAATTTTAATTAAAATCAAAGAGATAAAATATAAAATATAATTTATTAGTTAAATTATGTAAAAGAATTAAAAGGAAAAATCATTAAAAATTCTAATGATTTTTTTACTTTTGACCCGTTAAAACAACGGTGGATTCTCTTAAATATGGAGATTGACAATAACAATGACAAGTACCTGCATGGTTTGGTGTGCAAAGCTAGATTTTATTATTTAAGAGAAAGATTTATAATGGATTAAAATAAAAGGAGAGAGTTTTTTATTACATGTTATTTTATTCTAAATAATAAAAATAAAAATTCTTTAATTTAGGGTTTAGGATGAAATATAAAATGGTAAATAACTTTACATTATAAATCTTTCATTTAATTAACATTTCATTATATTATATTATAAATTTGTCCATCCTTTTCAATAATAATTTTTTAATATTATATTTATTTATATTTTATTTTATTATAAGTTATTTCATTTTATTATATTATATTATATTATATTAAAAATCTTACATCCAATTAAATATAACCTAAAGGTTTTGTTAGCCTATCTTTAAAAAAATCGTCCAATCTTTTTCAAAAATTGGCTAATTTATTATTAAACTAACCAATTTAAAAAAAAGTTATAAACACAAACCAGACTGAACTAAGACAATTTGTGTTTATTTCGGTCCAATTAATGGATCCGGTTCGATTTTAAAATCTTTGATAATAACTATATAAGAAAATAAAAGAAAGATGTACTAGACTGTTATGAACTAGTATCTTATGAGGTAAGGCCCAACAAGAAAAAGGACCAAACAATTGCCGGGCTTATGAAGAATAATCGATGCACAAGTGTGAGGATCTGGAGGATTTATAGGAAGGAATAGCAGTATGATTGGGGTTATGCAAAAATACTGTGATGCTTTTGGCATTTCTCTCTCTCTCACCTGTTCCTCTGTTTCTCTTCTCATCTTCTCGATTCTGTTTCATTGTTTTCCCTAAAGGTTGTATTCACTGAGAATTAATACAAACCAACCCATTTCTGCCTATTTCCTATTACTCTGTTTGTTTAAGATACGAAAACACAACATAGACATATGAAAGTCGTCTTCAATCACTTCCAAGATCACTTTTCATCACACGTCGTGTCCAATCCATGGCTTCTTTTATCAAAGTCTCCTCAGACATGAGTCATTCTCATCACCACAAATGGTAAATCTCTATGAGATCTTTGAAGAAGCAAAATTTGATTTATATTTTGACTGACGCCTCCTATTGCGTTAATATGAGGGCAATCTAGATGATTGATGCATGAAGAATAAGGAATAATTAATTAAAATTAAAAATAGAATAAAAATTTACAATACAATATAATTAATTCGATTTAACTAATTCTCATAATAATGTTATTTTAATAAAATAACATTTTTTTAACCATTCAAATTTAACTCATCTGCAGTAACTTTAGTTTAATAGATCTTAAGTTGGATTCAAATTAAAAAACATATTTCAACTTAACTTGATTACAATGTCTTAAAAATCATATTAAAAATTAAATTGGTAAAAATAAGATGTTTAAGAATTAAATTGATAAAATAAAATATTTAAAATTTAAAGGTTCAACTGATATTAAACTATTATAAAATCAGTATATAATAAAGAATAAACAAAATTAATTTTTTAATAAGATTAAAGAAGAACATTATCTTTATCCATCGAAAAAGTTAAAGTTTAATTAAGATAAAAATTGTTAAATAAAAATTAACTAGTTTATTTTACTTAATAAAAATTAATTAATTAATCAAACAAAATAAATTAAATTGAAACTTTGTAATAGGTTGAATTGGATTTGGGTAATCAAATTCTATAAGAAAAGATGTGAAGCCTGAAGATTCAAGTTAAGTGGCGATTCATTTTTTTCTCCTCCATTAGATGTATCTTGGAAACTTGTTTATCAATTTTTCCCAAAATACATCATCAAAGGCCTCATCGCTAATGTCACAATAACCTAAACAAGTAACATCTTTTCCAAGAATTAAGAGAAACATGCAACACGACTAAATTGACTTGAATTAATAGAAAATTTTTAAATTAATTAAACTTTTTAACCAAGTTTAAATTTAGAAAAATTGACTTGATTTAGCTTAAAATCAATTTAATGAATTCTTAAACGATGATATTTTAATAAGTCAATATCTTAATTATTCGATGATTCAAGTAAATCCTGCATCGAAATAATATAAATCTAGTAAAATTTTAGGTTGAAATAAATATAACTCAATTTTATTTAAATATAATCTAATAAAATTAAATATAATTTCGGCTCATTCTCATGGTCACGTTCTCTTAATCACTCATGGCTACCCCGTCATCGTGGCTTTTTAAATTTCTCTTAAAGTTTTTATCTAGTTTAGCCCATTTTAGTTTCTCTTCTCTAAAACAACTCCACGTCTCCTAATTTTTAAAAATAATATAAAAATATCACAATTAGAAAAATATCCATGCCTAAAAATATCCCAAAATAATATTTCAATTAATAACCTATCAGTTATCCATTTCTTACTCATCGATCCCTCAACCATTACGATTTACGAATGTCCTCCGATGGGATGTGTCAGTCAAAATTCCAAATTGTACTTCTTCAAAGATATCACAGACCATTGTTGGACGTCGACGAGACTGAGTCATATTTCAGGAGAAATTGACCAAAGAAGCCATGGATAGGACAGGGCACATGTGTGATGAAGAACTCGAAATGAGGTTTCAAAGGTATGTTGGAAGTGATTAAAGACGACACTGGTAGATCTAGAACATCTTTCTTTTATTCTTCTTCAATAGTTATCATAATAATTAATGATAATAAATGACGAAGCCCTACCATCAGAGAGACAACAGAAGAGTCAAAATAAGCGTCTGTTTTGATCACTTTACTCTCAAAAGTTGATATTTTGGTCTGTTTAAACTTTTAATTAATTGAGGCTTGAATTTTAGGTATTAAATTCAAAGGGCTTAATACAGGTATCACTTGAAATGGGATCAAGCTTCACGGTTTTTCTGATCTCGACAACTTAGATTCAATTAAATTTTAATTTTTCATTTAAAAAATTTCAATATAATTAAATTTTAATTTGAAATTAAACTTATTTTAAAAAAAACTCTATAACTCATTTAGAATGCTAAAAAAAACTTCCATTCAAATTATATCTATAATTATCATCATCAAATATTATTATTAAATTATATATAATTATTGTTATTATTATCATTATCAATTATGACTTGAAATGGCAAAAAATCAAATTTTGTTTTAAATTATTAATTTGAATCATGTTTAGTTAATTATAATTAAATTTAAAAATCAAATTGAATTATTATATCTTGTGTGTTGCTGATACTATATAACTCTTATCGCTATTTTTACAAAAGTCTTTAAAAAATTATTTATTTAAAAAGTTTTTAAAAATTACTTAAATTATCAACCTCCCCACTAACTAAAGAATAAAGTTAGGTATCATCGGACTTTTTCAGAACCTTCGGCTGTGTTAATGGTGATGAGTGTAATGATGTAACTATTCTCTCTTACGGTCAAATTTGGTAACACAAAATAAGGATGGTCTTGGAATACTAAAGAAGACCAGATTATGAGCTCCGACATCACCACGCTAGACTTTGGATGCATGCATATCTTTCAGGTGGAGGAGGAGCTACGATTCCCTCTTCTATATATATATATATATATACTCTTAACAAAGTACTTTCACAAAACTTTCAATGTTAATCATTGACCAAAAGAACAACAGAAAATGTCTGGAATTCCAAAATTCATTAAGTTATTGAAGGATTATCAAGTTTTTCTACTACCTTGACTTCCTGGAAAGTTACATCATTTAAGCCATCAATTTGATCTTTGAATGTCTATTTCATTGTCATGTTGTTGGGCCACTTTCCCCCATTTCAAGAATTATTTTCACTTTCTAATCTATTGCTTTCACTTTCTTTAGCATACTCTTTTGTTATGTCTAATCACATTATTGTCTAGATGATAATCAGACAGGTTTGTCTACTCAAAGACCATTCTAGATGCTTGATCGTAGTTCAATAAGGACTTTTGAGTTAAACTCACTTGATCTATTGTCATCATTATTTAGAAGTCGTTTAGTTTCATTTTTTATTATAGTTTTCAATTTTCATTTTCATTTTTTATTTTTAGTTTTTCTTTAAAATAAAAAAACTTTGATAGAATTATTTTTTAAAATGGAATTATTTTCTATTTTTTCAAAGATTAAAATTTTTAAAAGCTATAAAAAATAAAAAATGATCCAACATCAGATGGCAAAACTTACAGGGAACATAAAGATAATTTGAAAGAAAAAAAACGGTTTTTTAACATGATTATTTGAACTTTAATTTTTGAAAGAATTCAAACATGACTTTAAGCATAATTTTAATTCCAAGTTTTGAACTTCTAATAATTGTTGAAAATTTTCTCTTTAATTGTTAGGATTGTACAGTTGTAAATATGTTCTTAGACTCCTAATCATAGTTGTTGGATTATTGTTTAGATTTTTCCCTTATTGTACATTATAATCATTACATTTATGAGAAAGTAACAATGAATAAAATTATTTTTCCTTCTTCTCATCTTTCAATTAGGTTTCAGAGCATATAAAACCTTTTGAGATGAGGGAAAAATCTATTCCTATTCTTGTTCAATCTAAAGGAGCTTTAAATGCAAGCATCATTCTTTCTGAAGCAAATTATGAAATTTAGTCACAACTAATGGCGATGCATATTGCCAAAAGGGAGAAACTCTCCTATATCCATGGCAAAACAAAGCCACCTACAGAATATAAAGATATGTGTGAAAAGTGGTATGTTGAAAATTAAAATGTTAAAAGATGATTGTCGATGTCTATGAGTCCAGATATTATGAAGCGATACTTACAATTACCCACAACCCATGAAATCTAGAGCGCACTAGCAAAAACTTTCCATGATGCAAGTGATGAAATGCAATTGCTTGCCCTAAACCAAAATGCGTTCACTCCAAAACAAAGTGAAAGACCTCTCTTTGAATATTAAGGAGAGTTAACTGAAGTCTTTCAAGAACTACATAACCGAGACAAAATTGTCCTAAAGGATATTGAAGATATTGAAGCATACTGAAAGTCGATTGAATGACTAAGGATGCATATATTCCTAGCAAGTTTATATGATATTTTTGAACAAGTTCATGGAGAGATTCTAAGGAAGGAATCAATTTCAAATTTGGAAGAATGTTATGCATTGATTTGGTGAGAAGCAGTACGTTGGGAAACGTTAAAAGGAGAATCTGGAAACCTTGAAGCTGTCGCTATAGTGGTTGGAAACAAATCAAAGACAACTATTGGTGGTGAAAAGTCTACATATAAATGCACTCATTGCAACCGAACTGGACATACTAAAGATCGCTTCTATGAACTTATAGGATATCCAGATTGGTAAGACTATAATCAAGCACCTAGAAAGAAGAATTTCAAGAAAACTCCAACTACTGTTGTTGTTGAGACCAAAATCAATGATGATGTTGTTGAGAAAACTTCTACAATAGTAGTCGCTACAGATAACGGTGATAAGACTTCTAATATTTTTGTACCTGTTTCTAATGGTACATGGATAATTGATGCTAGTGCTACAAATCATATGACATTTGATTCTTAGACTGATTATTGAACTCAAAAAGTCTTTACAAAAATTTGTTTCTACTGTCGATAGTGATAAGGCCCCAGTTGTTGGGGAAGAGTCTTTAACTCTTACTAATACTTTAAATTTGGCTTCTCTTTTGATTATTCCATCCTTGGATTATAAGCTCTTGTTTGTTTATCAAATAACAATAGTCTTATTTTACATTGTAATATATTGGCCTAACTGTCATCTCTTTAAGTAAATCTAAACAAAATAAATGGTTGGTTGTGGCAATAGGAGAGGGAAGTTGTTGTTTTTTTGACATAACGTCAAAGAGTTTAGACAAGTTGCATCAAGTTTTTGTCATGGTAATTCAAAGGTGGAGAAAAACAAAGCTAAACTCTAGCTGTGGCATTGACATTTAGGCAAAGGTTGGAATATCGTACCGTACCGGTCAGTACCGGCCGGTACGTACCGTATCGGTCAAAAAATAGAACCAAAACAGATATTAAAATACCGGTCAAAAATTCTGGTGGGTACCGACTGTTTTCAATCAGTACCGACCGGTACCACCAATTCTGGTAATTTTCGGACAATTTCGAAAAAATTCGACTTCTCTAGGGACCAAATTATAAAAAACAAAACTTAAACCTAAAAAATCTACCCCCACCCCCACCACCGACCTTCTCGACTCTTCTTCGGTTTCTCCCTCTTCTCCTCGCCGCTGCTCCTCCCTCCTCGGATCTCGTCTCGCCGTCTCCTCGCCGT
>JANVCL010000001.1:27369684-27385381 GCA_026546855.1 Erythroxylum incrassatum
AGAAGGATTGGGCAATGCATATGAGTGGAAGGAGATCAAGAAGCTTCAAAGAAGTAATGGCTCACTGTTCAACTCACCATCCGCTACTGCAGCTGCTTTGATTCGCAATTTCGATGAAAAATGTTATCGTTATCTTTTTTCCCTCCTCAAGAAATTTGACAATGCAGGTACATGACTATCGATTTTTTAATTTTAATTTTAAATAATTATCAACTAGATTTTAAAATAAATATATTTTAACATTAATAGTTATTTTAAATTAAAAGTAGAAAGTAAAAAAAACTTTTTATGAAATAAAAATTTAAATACCAGTTATTTATTTCTCAATGATAACATACACTTTAACAATTATACTTAATAAATACATATTAGTATAAAATTTCTATTTGTATACTTATTTATGTTTAAACATATAATAAAATTTTATTAATATTTATTAATTTATATTGTATAAAAACTGATAAATTCAAAAGTTTCTAACTTTAATTAATCTTTTAAGATTTGTAAAAATTAGAATAAAAATTATTTTTACTAATGTAAATGTTACTTTTATATCTACCCGTTAGATATATAAATAAAAATGATATTTTGATTGAAATCATTATTTTGTAATTTAGTACAAATCTTTATATAAAGTTTTTAATTTAATAATTAACCTTTTAAATTTTGTATATTATTTTACTAATATGATATATCAATTAAATACTATGGATGCCTCTTGCATTGCATATAGTCTATCGAAAACAATCTCTATATGAAATATGATTAAAACTGCATACTAATGAATCTCCCCATACTTCATGTTTTAGCATACTTTCAATGAAAGTTGTTGTTGTTGTATTACATCGATGTCTATCTCTTGGATACATAAACAAAAATAATGTTTTGAGATGATTTATATAAATTTTAAAAGGTTAATTACTAAATTGAAGATTTTACAAAGTTTGATACAAAATTAAAAAAATCAAAAGAATTGACAATTATGAATTTGTTATCTTTTTAAAGAATTAAAACAAAATTACTTAATTAATTCATACATTAAACTTGAGTCCTTTCTTTCTTCTTTTAAATACGTTTTTTCACTTATGCCATTGTCTTTTCTCTTTGCAAATTGCACGTTTCAGTTCCCACATTTTATCCGTTGGACATAAGCGTTCGACTTCAAATGATTGATGATTTCCAAAAACTTGGGATAGATAGACACTTCACAGCTGAAATAGATTCTGCTATGGCTGAGATATACGGGTAAATTTCAACCTTCAATTTTTGATGTGTTATATATATATATTCAAGTTTCTGAGCTTTCCCCTCCATTTTTCTTGTGCATGCATAGATGTTGGCTACAGGGTGATGAGCAAATATTCTCAGATGTTAATTGTTGTGCTCTGGCATTCCGTCTACTACGAATGCACGGATATCATATCTCTTCAGGTACATATTTAAATTATGTGATCATCGTTACCGTGGGAGGGCAAGCAGCTAAGTCCTGATCTAAACTAAAATTAATAAATTTTGTCTAGTTTAATTGAACTTTGAGCTATTTAGTTTTGATTAAGTTCATACTCTATCTGCATGCTTTGAGTCTAATTAAAATTTGGTCGGGTTGGACTAAACATAACTTTTTGGGTTGAACTTGGGTTTAGGTATAGCCAGCCAAGTCCGATCCATTTTCTAAGCCTCATCAAACTTTTTCCTTAAGTCTTGCTTCTAACTTTTGTTACTACATCAATCTTTCAGGTGCATTAGGACAATACGAAGAAGAGAAAGAGTTTTTAAGCTCAATGGACTCAACATTCAGAAATGTAAACACAATTTTGGAGTTACACAAGGCTTCTCAAACATTCATATACCAAAATGAACCAACCCTGGAGAGAATTAAGGCCTGGACAGGTGCTTTTCTAGAGCAAGAGTTGCAAAGCGGCAAACTTGATCAAGATAAGAGATTACAGGAAGAGGTACAGAAAAATTCTCTAAGTTCAAAAAGTTAATGAAATTAATACAAAGGCAGAGTAAGGAACTATTATTATTATTTCAGGTTAAATATAGTCTTAGATATACCTATGACGGTTTGGAGCGGCTTGAGGCCAAGAGAAACTTGGAGTTGTTCGACTTAGACAATTTGCAACTTCTTAAAACATCATACAGGTGATTCTGGTTGTTATATTATTGCTTGTCAAGGTATAATTAGTAAAATTGAGTACTAATCATGTTCTCTTTTACATGGCATCAGGAGTTCCAACATTAACAACAAAGACGTGTTGTTATTTTCTGCGAAGGATTACAACTTTTGTCAATCCATCTATCAGAAGGAAATTCAAGACCTTGAGAGGTAGGTGGTGATGGCTTTCAAGTTAATCTTGTACAAAAAGGGTACACATATCTAATCACTAATTATGTTTTTTTTATTACACAGATGGGTGAAAGATAGTAAATTGGATCAACTGGATTTCGCTAGACAGAAGCTAAATTACTGTTATTTCTCCACTGCTGCCATTATCTACCAACCTCAACTCTCGGAAGCTCGCATCTCGATGACCAAAAATTGTGTTCTTGCGACGGTCTTCGATGACTTCTTTGATTGTGGTGGCTCCCCTGAAGAACTCGAGAACATGATGAAACTGTTTGAAAGGTGATTAATTGATTGTTGAATTTTCCATCTGTGGTTCATCTGTCTTAAAAAGGTATGATCTTATAATGCTCTTTGTCAATTTTCATAGGTGGGAAGGAAATTCAACTACAGGGTTTTGTTCTGAGCAAGTTGAGATCTTGTTTTCTTCACTTGCAACTATGATCAATGAGCTTGGATCAACTATATCCCAACGACTTGGAAGAAATGTCATACCTCACTTAGTTCAAATAGTAAGAACTGGGTTTCAATAACCAAACGCTAATATATTTATATAATTCGTGTCAAAAAAGTGCCTAACCTAATGGTTTTTGTGCAGTGGCGAGACTTTGTGGTGTCAATGATGAAAGAAGCAGAGTGGACCAGAGAAAACCAAACACCGACATTGGATGAGTACATGGAAAATGGATATGTCTCCTTCGCGTTAGGACCTATTGTCTTAATACCCCTTTATTCTATGGGTCCAAACTTGTCAGAAGAAATGATATCATCTGAAGAATACCAAAACTTGTTTAAGCTAGTGAGTTTAGATGGTCGACTTCTCAACGACCTTGCCTCAGTTCAGGTACGCATCACTGGTGTGTTCGTGGGAACTATTAAGAAATGAAAAAGGCTAACTGAATTTTTCCATATTAAGAAATGAAAAAGGCTAACTAAAGTTTTCATTCATTTTATAGAGAGAAGGTGCTCAGGGTAAAGTGAACAGTGTATCTTTACGATTGATTAATGGAAGTATGATAGAAGAAGAATCCATTGAAGAGACCAGAAGATTGATCGAAAGTTACAGGAGAGAGTTGCTGAGAATGGTGTTACAGAGTGAAGGAAGTGTGATTCCAAAAGCTTGTAAGGAACTATTCTGGAGGAAGAGTCACGTACTCCATTACTTCTACAAAGATAAGGATGGATACTCATGCCCACTTGAGAAGATTAATGATGCGAAAGCTGTTTTGTGGGAACCAATTAGTAATCTTGCACTGTTGAATTTGAATTAGCCATTTTCATAGCTATTTTAAACAACTTTCATACTTTGATTTTACTAAAGAAAAGGGTTGTCTCAAAAAAGTTTGCAATAAAGGAAGTGCATGCTTCTGTTCTGACAAAAAAAAAAACTTATGGAATTGTGAATTATTGTTTCAATGCCTCTTTCACTCGATTTTACACTCTCTTTTTATCAATTTTCGTGAGTCCTTTGCCCTGTCTCCATTTTTCCTCCCTCTTGGATGTTATGGTCGCCCTCTCTGCAGCAACCTATGATGTATTATCCTCTTTTATTTCTCGAAAAAGGAATTTTTACACTGTACACAATGCCTCACTACTAATTATACACCATTACAGAGAATTACACTGTCTCCACAAGTAGTTGTGTATCTTCACATGGCGTATATGCGATCATGTATGTCTTTAATCTTTACATGTTCTTTAACAAGTTTACAAAGACTTATACGGTTGAGCTACACGGTCGTGTAAGTCAAGACACGAGCATATAACACTTTACACGGTTGTGTATCTCTTCAAAATAGATTTTTCTATCTTGTTTTCACTTGGTCATCATTCTTGCAAACCATAAAGGCATCTACAATCACTGAAAGTCTTGAAATAGGCCAAACACTTAACAATCTCCCACTTCAGCCCAAATATGGGGAAGACACTTTATTCTCCATCGTCTACTTTAGATAAATCTTGTTAAGTTTACCACAAAGCTCATAGTTGTTTCCGGGAACCACTTTAGTCATCCTATTAACCCCATTTAAATCTATATGAACCTTCTTCAACAGTAATTGTTGCTCTTCTATCATGAACCTCAATTAATAATATCTAACGTCTATGTGTTTTGTTCGAGAATGATACATAGTATTTTTGCTGAAGTCACTTTGACTATCATAAAATAGTACATAGGATTCTTGCTTCACTTCTAACTCTTTAAGGAAGCTTTTCAACTAGAACATCTCCATACAAGCTTCCACTGCAATTATATATTCTGTTTCAGCCATAGATAAAGTCATACACTTTTGTAACTTGGATTGCTATAAAATGGCTTCTCCTGCAAACTTGAATATAAAACTTGAAGCGAATTTTCTTCTATCAAGATCTCCAGTCATATCTGCATCTGTAAAACCTTCTAAAGTTGGCTTACCATCACCAAAGCATCAACTCCACTTCGATGTTCCTCTTAAGTATCTTAAAATCCATTTCATTGCTACTCAGTGAACCTTCCCTGGATTTGATCAAAATCTACTTATCATCTCAGCAGCTTGAGCAATACCTAACATTGTGCACACTATTGTATGCATCAAAGACCCTACTGCAGATGAGAATGAAACAGAGGGCATACTATGTTTCTCTTTTTTTACTGAGGGACATTCACGCTTACACAGCTTGAGGTGAGATGTCAGTGGCATACTAACTAGCTTGATATACTTCATATTGAATCTTTCTAGTACTAGTTCAATATATCTCTTATGAGGCAACCACAATTTCCTATTCTTCTTGTCTCGAGTTATTTCTATACCTAAATTTTGGTTTATAGGTCTCAAATCTTTTTATCAAAAGATTCGGACAAATCCTCCTTCAACTTTTTGATTCTAACATTGTCTTGACCCATAATCAACATATTATCATCATAAAAAAAGAAGAGCGATGAAATTTTCACTCGAGAAATTCTTGAAATATATTTAAGCATTGACATAAGTTCATTTGAAACCATGATCTGTCTTAAAAGAATTAAACTTCTGATACCATTTCCTTATAGCTTGTTTTAAGCCATATATACATTTCTTAACTTGTAAGCTAGATTTTTCTTACCTTTAGCTTAAAAACCTTCTAACTTCTCCATATCTATCTTCTCTTCTAGTTATCCATGCAAAAAGGTAGTTTTAACATCCAATTGTTCAAGTTCAAGATCCAAATAGGCAATTAGACCCAAAATAGTTCGGATTGAGATCATCTTGACTACTGGTGAAAAGATTTCATCAAAATATATATCCTTCTTTTGATTGAATCCTTTCACTACTAACCTTGCCTTGTGCTTTATCAACTTGTTACCATCTCTCTTTATTTTGAACACCTATTTATTGTTCAATACCTTTTATCCTTTTGGAAGCTTTACAAGCTTGTATGTATTATTCTTCTTCAAAAAATCCATATCTTCCTTTATAGTTGTAAGCTAGAGATCTTTTTCTTCATAAGATGCAACCTCTTGCACATTCTCAAGCGCCCCCTAGCAATAAGTAATAGGTGTTCAGAACTTGGATAACTTATAGAAGGCCTTTTCTCTTTTACCAACCTTTAGTGTTGTATCTCATCAGCTATTGGATCCAATTGCTCGCCCTGCTCATTATCTTCGATGGATTCATTTCAATATTGTCTGGAAGTGGTTCATATAGCTTATCATTATCATATTTCATGTTATCAATACCAACATGTGTTTGGTCATACACTTCATCTTCTTCATCTATAGATTACTCTATAGTCAAAGAAATTTATGAAGCGCTAACAATACCATATGATGAGTTGTAGTGTGATGCATTATCTCCTTTCAGAAGATCAGCACCTCTCTTGTGCTTTTAGAACACCACATCCTTACTTCTGACCACCTATTGCTTTTTTAGGTTATAAGTCTGAAGCCAAACTAATCTCCACCATATCCAAAAAAGATGTAAGGTATTAACTTTGAGTCAAGCTTCTTTCTCTAATCCTTCAGTATGTCTCTAAATACCTTGCAACCAAGCACCTCTCAAACAGTTATATGTGGCGTCCTTTCTAGTCCACGCTCTCTCGTAAATGCCAAAATTTAATAGAACAAAGGTTGCTCGACTAATTAGGTAGACTATAATTTGGACTGCTTCTTACTAAAACGTATTTGGCAATATAGACATTTTGAACATGCAATGAACCTTTTCCATAATGGTTTATTTCATCCTTTCAGCAACCTCATTATGTTATGGAGTCCTTGGTTTAGTTTTCTCATGTCTATTGTCATGCAATGTACAACATTCTTCAAACACCTTGAAATTATACTCTCCTCTATTGTTTGTTCGTAGGCACTTTAGCTTCCTCTCATCTTCACTAGTTGCACAAAATAAAGACACCTTGTCATCCATGCTTGAAGTTGTTGATGTTATACTTTTATTGTCACCATCATTATGATAATCTTGCTTTTTCTGATCCTTCTTCCACTTATAACATAACCTCTTAATGTGTCAAGCCTTATAACACTAGTGGCATGTGTTCACGTCTTTGTCACCTCTAGACTTTAAACGGTTCTTTAACTTGCCACAACCTTTGGGACCCCTACTCTTGTTCCTTCCCCTGCATTCTCTTACGAAAGCCTATACGTTGTCAACTTCATTCTCCTTTCTTATGATTTTTTTCATTAAACATGCTCCCTTTAACTACATCTAAAGAGAATACACTTTTAGGAGCTGAGTTGCTAATCATTACCAATAATGTCTCCCAAGTATCTGGTGACAAACTAAATAGAAACAATGCTTGAAGCTCATCTTCAAGAATAATCTTTATTGTAGTACTCTTGTTGATTATATCCTAGAAATTACTTAGCTGCTCCAACACTAATTATCTAGCTTTCAAGTTCAAATTCACAAGACTTTTAATCAGAAAGGCCATGTTTAAGCAGTCTTCCTTTCATACAGACCTTCTAGCTTCTTTTATAGCTCAAAATGATCCGTTTCTTTAGTCACACGGTTGAATATTGATATCAATCCATTGTGTAATAGTGCCTAGAGTTTTTTATTTGATCTTTTCTCATTCTCTATCTGACATCTTTTTAGTTTTTGAAGGAACATCATCCTTCATACTTTTGACCACATCGATAGGATCAAAGAGATCTATGTAATACAAAAAGTCCTCCCTTATGAGCCTCCAAATTGAGTAATTTGGTGACATTAACTTGATCATAGAGCTTTTTCTACCTTCCATTATGACGGCTTTGATACCATTTGTTAAGAGACAATAGCGCAACTCTCTAAAAGATCAACCAAATATCAACGACAAAAAAAGAACTCTTCGACTTACACCAGTAAAACAATATAAAAATAAGGAACTTAACATTGAAACAAACATTCACGAGAAAAACCCTACATTGTAGACGAAAAAACTACGAGACAAATCGATAAGCAAATTTACTAAACTCAATAAGAATTTACAAAAAAGTTAATCTCTCACCTTATAAAAACAAGTTGTCTCACAAAGTTTCAGAATTGAAACCAAAGATGATATTAGGATCGACTAATAATCCAATCCCAAAAACAATCAAATAAGGATAAGAATATAGCATTATTTGCCTTCTCTATGTTTTTTTCTCACTTTTGAACGTTATGGCCTCACTCTACATAAAAACCTACGTAATTTTCTCTTTTATATCACTAATTAAGTTTTTTCTGCATCATACACGATCACTTACATGGCCTTTTAAATTAATGAAAACTAATTCCATTTTTTAATTTTTATATGTGTTATTAAATATATAAAATATATGTTCTAAATAAGTTATTTAAAAAATCCTATCTTAATCCAGTGCTAGCTTTCCAATTACTCGACCTAAATATGACGAGAATAGAACAATGACAGTAGCTTAAATTAAATGGTCAGAACCATTCAAAAAATAAATAAATGGTCAGAAATGGTGTTCGGTGACGTCATGTCCTCCGCATAGATTTAGGTCTAGGTAAATTGACATTTATAAAGCATCCATTTGATTTCTTTATACAGCCAAAAAATATTTTATAAAATAATGATATTAATTTTTAAAGCATCAAAATTTAATACATATATTCTTGTTTGGAATGTGTTTATTACAATTATCTTAAATTATTTATTTAAGTAGAATTTAATTAGTTTGAGTTACAAGTATCTTAAATTCAAATGATAGAGATTTTTTAAAACTTCATTATATATATATATATATAATTAGTTTGAGTTACAAGTATCTTAAATCCAAATGATAATTAGTTTGAGTTACAAGTATCTTAAATCCAAATGATAGAGATTTTTTAAAACTTTATATATATATATCTTTACCCTAAAAAAACTTTATTATTATTTTTTGCAATTTTTTATGTTGAGGGTTGAAAAGACAGGTGTGTTTAATATTGTTTATATGTAAATGCCTCCAACTTAAGCATATCATAGGGTTTTATTTGAAAATTTTTATTTAGAGAAACCATTATTTAAACTATTTTATAAATCGTGCCTAAGAATAATGGGTGGACCCGAAGAGTGACAGGTTGCCAGAAAAGCAAAATATTGAACCGTCACTTTTAGTCCACGTACGAAAGGACAAAGAGTTAGCTATCAGCATGCTAAACGTATGGTTAAAACGGAATATCAAGGCTTGCCTCTTAGGAACCTTACACCTCTAATCTCTCGCCATTTTGACGACCTTAAATAGGATCTATAGTCTAAAACTTTATGATACACAGTATCCTCATAAAGAGATAAGTGTAGAGCATACTTGTCTTTCTGTATGATCAATAATACATCATTCAAGAATCAAGCTTTCAAGAGAAGAAGTTAGAGAGAAGCCATATAACGAAAACACAATATTTTTCATTAATTAAACTCTAAATGCAATCTTTCAAGCTCTGTCTGCTACCATATACAAGGCATCTGAAGTGAAGTTTGGGAAGTTGAGATTTATGGCATGATTCTACAAGTGATAAATCATCTGGTGGTGAAGAGTAGTCATAATAATTGTACGGCCTTGCTTTGTTCCAATGATCTGGATCTGAACTTAGAGTCATTCAAACAAAATAGGATCATCTAGCCTAATGTTGAAATTAGGGGCGATGGTGAGAATGACAATTCCCTTTTTAAGAGTTGTCAACAGGGTACTAATCAATGTGTTTTGGAACATTGTATAGGTAGTGTTTAGAAGAGATGTCCCGACTGTAGCAGGTAATTGTGTATCTCGACCAGCATACCTGGAAATTACACTCCTATCTTACTTTGTTTTCCCTAATTTTTGATGGATGATATGTTCCTAAGCACATGATCTGGTATTCCTCAAGCCCTTTAACCATGGGTTGCCTCGTTGGTATCAATTGTTTTGTTCGTCAATGTTCTCACAAGACAAAATGAATATTAAACTCTTGGATTTCATTGAAGCTATCATACCTATCCATAAAGATCATGGAAACATTGAAATCAATAGAAGTTTGTGTGTGATTTCTAGTTCTATGGCTTCTCTCTAAGTTCTCCCTCTCCTGAAGCTTGATTCTTGAATAATGTAACCATGATGATTGTGATGATTATGAATCTTGGATTGAAAATGCAAGCCCAAGACCCATAAGTATTCGTGAAATGCTCAAAGTTGTTAATAAGGAACCTTTGTTATATCTAGAGTCAATCTTCAAACATCCTCAACCAGTTAGACATCAATTCCAATAAGAATATCTAGGTCAAGTAGATTGCTTCCAAGAACTTTGGTCCATAACATACAATCAGGAAAGAAACGAATTCTTAATTTTCTTTTGGTAATAAGCCCGATCTTTAGAAATAAGCCATAGAATGAGAAAACACACACAAACTTCTATTGATTTCAAGGGTAACCATGTCCGAATACAACGATAGAGAAGCCTAGCTTTTATAGACTAAGCAAAGGAATAAAATAAATAACTTTAGGGAAAAGATTCCCTAGTTCCCTAGATACAATCATTCACACAACTTTAAAAGCAAATAGTAAAAAGTGAGAAACACATGGTCCCAAGTATTCCTAAGGGATAAGAAAGAATCTCATCCTCTGATATGATTAACAATTCCAAGGAATTGTTGTATCTGTTTAATTGTGTTGTATCAACAATTAGGAAAATGTGATATGATTAACAATTCCAAGGAATTGTTGTATCTGTTTAATTGTGTTGTATCAACAATTAGGAAAATGTAATAGTCACTAGCAATATGTTGTCCAGGCAAATATAATCTATGGTGGAAATGCATGTGTCTTTTCTAAAGCGTCATTACTTTTGTAAAAGAATCTTTGGAGTCCACCTTATCTTTCCACCCTCTTTAAAGATTCTTTCTCTTGTTTTTCCACCCTCTTTAAAGATTCTTTCTCATTCCTTCGGAATATTTGGAACTCGTGTGCTTCCAACTTTTTATGTTCAGACATTTTTTACGTTCCCTACTGTGAACTTTCCTTGAGTGGTATCAACCACTAAAATAATGGGAAAAAACATCTTTCTATAGTCATTGAGCAACATCAATTATGGGAAGCGCCTTTAAAAAAACAATTTACTTAATATTTCTTTATTTCCATTGTCTATATCTCATAGCATATATTGGTGTAATCTATTACGACAATAAAGTCTGTTTTCATTTCATTTCACTCTGCTAGCCAAGGTAAATATCCTTAAATCTCTTATAAGTTTATAAGGAAATGTCCTTAAATATAATGTGTAATATTAATGCCATATATATTGTACCATTATTTTTATAAAAGTGTAAGGTAATATTTTTATAAAAATTAAATATTATAAATAATTTTTTAATAATCTTAAATTGTATAAGAGATTCTATCTTTTATTATATATATATATATATATGAAAAAGAAATTATTATTTTTAAATAATAATTAAAATAAGATCTTTGTATGATTATTATTCATGAATCACCTAGTTGTGTCTGGCATTGCTCGCAAGTTTTATAATATAACAAAATAATATTAAATTGTTATTTAAAAATACATATTATTCATATTATAGAACCACTATATATCAAGGATCACTATTTAAGAGTGACAATAAATTGAGTAAGTGTCGAATTTGAAACATTACATTAAAGTTTATGCTAAATTTAAATTTTGAATAATTTTGAGGTTCGTAATTTAAGCCTTAACTTAATTACAACCAAATTTAAACGATTTCAATTTTATCAAAATTAAATATATAATATTATTTTATTTAAAATATTAAAATCCAAACTCAAATTTAACTCAAACTCTAAATTTTTTAAAATAAAATCTGAATCGAACAAAAAAGTTGTCATCGCCACCGCCGTTGTGATCTACTGGAATCCAATTGCTCAAGCTCTTCTCCAGTGCGTCAGAGAAGGAAGGGGCTGCCGCATGACGTCCTAGTCACGAGTCCGACTGACCTGTCGCAGAAAGAAATAACCGCCGCCACTTACACTTCAAAAACGCCTCCTAGCTTAAAATATTTTGAGTAAAAATAAATTTGGGTTTAAAAAAACATTAAATTGTTTAAACATATTAGAAGTTAATTAAAAGTGCTGCCAAGATTTCTCATTTTGCGAGATGATTATCAATTATACTCAGCCTTTTTTTTGTAATTTACAAAAAAAAATTATGTTATTCGAATTTATGAATTTTTAATTATAAAAGAGTAACTTTAAAAGGTAATTATCAAGCTAAAATAAAATTTTTTATAATTATATCCAATTTTAAAAATAAAATATCTTATCAATTAATTTTTTGATTTTTCCATTATAATAATTGTGAAAAATAATTTTTTTTCAACATCATTATAAATCATAATTTGTGTATTATTATCCCTTAATCTGGATTACAAGGTAGATTAACTTTAACCATCACCTAATAACTTGACCTCGAACATTGTATCATTGAATTATGTTTTGGTTGTTATAAAAGGTCATGAAAATAATAATATAAAATATTATATTAAACAATAATGTATAAAATAAATACTTAATTTTCTCATTATAATCACTTATTGTTTATTTATAAGTTTTACTTTAAATTATAAGAATTAACTATGATTATTATTATTTAAAAATTGACTGTTTAATTGGCTATTCAAAGAAGAAAATATAAAAAAATTCACCTTTACGGATGTAAATATTTTTAACGAAAAATTTGACCGAATCTATGCATATAATATATTTTAATTATTTAATTTTCGAAGTAAAGACTTTCAAGGTTCATGTGACGTATATCTTTTAATGAGGCTTAAAATAAGAGCGAAGAGTATAACGTCAATTGAAGGTAATTATTAAATTCACATTCAACTTAAGTACTTCATTTAAATTTGTTTTCTTTTAGAGACGTTGGATCCTCTCGGCAGCAATTCACGCCAAATTATTCGGTGTGATTAGTCACTGAATTTATATTTATTTAATTACAATAATAGTCTTATGTAAACCATAATTCAAACTTTTTAGATCTATAAAAATAAAAAACATTAGCTGACATTATAATTAGTTAATCATCAATTGGTCATAAACTATTTTCACACTGTCTGATATATATATTTGCTGGTGAGCCCAACATTTTGATAGATTTCCAAACCATTTTACGGGTCTTTCAAGAATTGGCCGATTTTTGGTCGACATCTTCTTATAAGAAGTTATTAACTTAAATTAGACCGAAAATCAGGTCGGTTTATATTTATTTTGGTTGAGTTGACGGGTTTAGTTTTAAAAACAGTAATTGTGGTTGTTATAAAAAATTATGAAAATAATAATATAAAATATTATATTTAACGACATATAGGATATAATAAAATACAACAACACTCTTCTAGTAAAACCCCCCTCAAAAAATCCTTACCTTACATAAATACTAGATTTTCTCATTATATATAGTCTCTTATTCTTACTTTATAAGTTCATTCAAAGAAGAAAAATAACATATTCATATATATCTGATCGAATGTAAGTATTTTCGACGAAATAATGTTTTAAAATTTTGACCAATTGTGTATAATATATATTCTTCTACCAAACTGTAGTTAATTTATTTTGAAGCAAAGACGGCGGCGGTCAAGGGTGATGTCTATTTTTTAGCGAGGCTTAAATTGAATTAGGTAGTTTTGGACATATCTCTCTCGACATATGTAAAGCATCCTCTCGTCAGCAGAATTATTCGGAGTGACAGTCATTGAATCGAGTCACAATAATATACATAATTCATTATTAAAAATGACAATAAAATTACTATGTTAAATTTGAATTGAGTTCAACTTATATTAATAAAATATTATTATTTTATTTCATAACTAAAGAAATAATTAAGTAAATCAATATTTTTTAATCAAAACAATATCATTTTGATCCTATAATTAACCATAATTCACTTATTTTTCGAATTAGAGTCATTCATTGATACTTTTAATATATGGAGTACTTTTTAATTAACCACATTTTTTGTATGTGTTATTAGATGGCGTTCCATGATGTATGCATGCCATCACGCCTGCAAGTTGATGTTTTAAAAAGCATCCATAATATTTTTTTAAACGCAAATTAAATAACGACAAGGTCAACAGTATTCGTTTTAAGTATCAATTTTTAATACATAGATGCTTGCGGCAATGAAACCTTCAAGTCAACATAATGAATTTTAATGTAAGCTTAGTTGGATTAACTAATAATAATAATAAATTATAAGCATAATAAGTATCAAAAGCAAATGTTACTTTGAATTAACTTTTAGATATGATCTAAATTATTAATTTAAATATAATCCAGATGTTAGAGCTAAGTTGACGTACTATATTAACAACATCTGATTAATCAAAATTCTTAAATATTAGAGACTTTTAAAATTTTCAAAACTATACCAAAAAAAAATGTATATCTTCTGTCCTTCTATTAGTTGGAGATAAGGTTAAGTATTGTTAGAGCTCGTGTCATAACAAAATGTTTACTTAATATTATTGCTGATGTAGCAACCTGCAAATGTGCTCGTAAAAAATAATTCACATATTTTGTTTAGTTTTATTTTGTTTTATTCTGTCTCATAAAATTTTAGTCATTTATTTTACGAATTTTACGCAGGACTCACATAAATAGATAGCTGATATTTAGTGAATACAATAAGACACCATAATATTAAACAAAAGATCTACATCTCGTACAAAAGGGGAGGCTTATGTTGTTTTATTTTGGTTGTTTTAACATTGTTTTAATTTATCTAATTTATATATTTATGTAAATTTTATTTAAATATGTGAATTAGATAAATTGAAATAGATGGTCTAATTTTATTAAAAATATTTGAATTTAGAGTTAGAGTTTTGTAATTAATATTTTAATGGCGTGTTTATATATAAATGTCTCGAATTTAAGCACTCGTAATGTGGCATATCAAGAGTTTTTTTTGTGAAATTTTATCTAAAATCACAATTTTATAGTTAAAATAATTGTTTTTCTAAACGTTATTATCAATTCATTCTTCCATTTTAGTCCGCGTACGGACAAACACCTGACTACTGGCGTCCGAAACGTGCTCAAAACGGCTACAGCCTTCTTCGGTCTTAAGCTCTATTATTGAATTCTATACTTCATCGGTGGCAGACACGAAATTGTCTATAAATAGCCTCCTTCCATTGAAGTGCCCCACAGGCCACAACCAAATCCCATCCATCATTCAGATTCACTCAGTAGTCATGTTGGTTGCGAGCAGTGCTATCGTCCCCAAGCTTCCTAGAATCCATGGCCAAAGGAAGCACCGCCACTTTTCATCGTTTGGTTAGTCATCTAACTTAATCATCTTGTACTACCTACTCTTGCATTCATCACTCTATGCGTCTTATATCTGATTTCCCCAACAGAAGCGAGGTCTCAGTTGCAGCACCTAGAACCCAGATCACTGGATCGTAGTTTTATTGCTACATCAGTAAGTTTGTGATTTCAAGTTGTTCATTTCCAGTAATATACGATCATAAGCTCAAACTTCTGTGTGTTCAAAACACTCAGATAAATGGAACTGAAGAGAGTATGATGAAGAAAAAATTGTCAGAGATGTTGAGGAATGTGGACGTGTCAGTATCTCCGTACGACACAGCATGGGTGGCCATGGTCCCTAGTTCTAGAGAAAAGCCGTTATTTCCGGAATGTTTAGATTGGGTGATGAAGCATCAGCTTCCCGACGGTTCATGGTCTACAGAGGAGTGCAATCCCTTGCTACTCAAGGACTCCCTATCCTCCACACTCTCGTGTGTTCTTGCTCTTAACAAATGGAATCTTGGTGAACGTCTCGTCACTAGAGGTCTCGAGTTCATAGAGACCAACAGCTGGGCAGCTTTGGACGAGAAGCAGCGTAATCCGATCGGGTTCGACGTCGTTTTCCCTCAATT
>JANVCL010000001.1:27398177-27417130 GCA_026546855.1 Erythroxylum incrassatum
TTGCGTCTCTATCGTTTTGTTTTGTTGTCTGCTGTGACTTGTGGTGTTAAGGATGTTAGGGATTCGGTGGACGAAGCTAGGAAGATGAAAGCCAAGAATGGGAAAAGGACAGTCTTGTTTGTTGATGAGGTTCATAGGTTCAATAAGTCTCAGCAAGATACTTTCTTGCCTTTTATTGAAGATGGTAGTATTGTGTTTATGGGTGCTACCACGGAGAACCCTTCGTTTCATTTGATTACGCCCCTTCTGTCCCGGTGCAGAGTGCTTACTCTCAACCCTTTGAAGCCTCAGCATGTTCGCACGATTTTAGAACGGGCAATACATGATGTTGTGAATGGTCTGGCTGGAAGCTTTGGAACAGATATTCAAGTTACTGATGATGCTATCGAGTTTTTATGTTCGAATTGCGATGGAGATGCTCGTGTGGCATTGAATGCCTTGGAATTATCTGCCACTACTGCATCTGCCCGTGCAAACTCTGAGACTAATTGTAATTCGAATATTGCCGTTGCTTTGGATGATGCTAAGGAAGCATTTCAATGCAAGCATCTTGCTTATGACAAAGCGGGGGAAGAGCATTACAATCTCATTAGCGCACTTCACAAGTCTATGAGAGGAGGCGATGCTGATGCATCCATTTACTGGTTGGTAAGAATGTTAGAAGGTGGAGAACAGCCTCTTTATATTGCAAGGCGTTTGATAAGGTTTGCGAGTGAGGATGTTGGTTTGGCTGATCCGTCCGCGCTTAACCAGGCTGTTGCTTGCTACCAAGCTTGCCATTTCTTGGGCATGCCCGAGTGCAATGTCATTCTTGCTCAGTGTGTAGCTTATTTGGCTCTGGCTCCTAAGTCAATTGCCGTATATCGTGCAATCGAGGTTGCACAGAAGGTAGTTAGGGAATCAGTTGGACAAAACGAGGGAGTGCCTCTCCATCTGAGAAACGCACCCACCAGGCTAATGAAAGAACTTGGATATGCGAAGGGCTATATCTACACTCCGGACAACCCCTCTGCAATGCAAAGCTATTTGCCACCATCACTTGAAGGCTACAAGTTCCTTGATTGGCCACCTGCTAATGCCAATGATGAATGAGAATCTTTTGATTACTTCTGGACTAGGACCTGCTAACTAGTACTTGTATTTTTTTGCCTTCTGCTGGTGTTTTAATCTGTTTTGATGGAAGGTTAATGAGCCAATCTGGTACTTACTCCATTTTGTATTTGGAGTAGAAGAAATTCACTGTCCCAGGTGCTCCTAAACTATTGCGAAGTTACAGCTTAAAGCTAGTCCGTTTCATGCTGTAATATACACTTAGGTCTTGTTTACGAAAGGTGATTAGGAAAAGTGATTCTATGCCGTTGTTATAAACTGAAACAACTGAAATTCCATTTGGGATCGATTCATCAAGGTAGTCAAATGGTATCTCTCATCACACATCGTAACCCTTCAATTTACCTTGAAGAAACATCAAGTTAAATCTTGTTTTCTTACGATTGAGAAAGAAAAAGTTAAACCCAACCGGACATTCTTCGACCCTTTTGTTCAAAAGGACCAAAACTATCAACGGTTCGTTTGTTGGGTTCGGTAACTATAATGACAGGTCTGGCTCATATTTATCCAAACGTTGAAAAGATCGAAACTTGGAAATTCGACTAACCTATCCATTAACATAGAAGCAGCTACTAGTTAATTGTCGCGACTCTTTTCACTTGAATTGCACAAAATGGAATTCGAGGTCGTCAGAGTACAGAGCCTATCAGAATCCAACATAACAGAGGTCCCTTCTCAATATATCCAGCCACCTGAGAATCGACCCAGATCGAAGTTCGTCATTTCAGGGTCTTTGGAGAAGGCTAACGGACAAGAAGATGCCCATCTGCGAATTCCAGTGATTGACCTGTTCGGTTTCGACGCAGAGCAGAGGGAATCTGTGCGTGAGGCAATCGGCGAGGCTTGTAGACTATGGGGTGCGTTCTATGTGACCAACCACGGAGTGGCTTTGGAACTATTGGATCATATCAGAAGTGTGGGTCGCAGCTTCTTCGAGGACTGTTCCATCGACGAGAAGCTCAGGTACGCTTGCGATCCAAACTCCGCCGCCTCTCAAGGATATGGAAGCAAGATGCTTACTCCTAGTCCTCAACAAAACGAAACTGTTGTCTTGGACTGGAGGGACTACTTCGACCACCACACCCTTCCTATGTCTCGTCGAGACCCTTCTCGTTGGCCTCACTTCCCTGCGAATTACAGGTGCATGTTGATTAATCCACTTGTTCATCTCTTCATAGAAACAAAATCAAGAGGGAACTTAGGTGATATTTGTTTAGAAGGTAATGGAATGGAGCGGATTTGAGGGTGGAATAGAAAATGCCATGAGAATTTTAATGGAGATTGATATAATACAGATGCCACTACACTATACCAAGCACCAAAAATATTGAAAGATAAGATTTGAAAGTGGTTTCATTTTGGCAGGGAAGTTGTATCACAGTATAGTGATCAGATGAAGGTGTTAGCTGAGAAGCTGTTAGGGCTGATATCTGAAAGTATAGAACTCCCAACATCTAGCATTCAGGAAGCTGTTGGGGACTTCTATCAGAATATAACCATTAGCTATTACCCTCCTTGTCCTCAGCCTGATCTTACTCTTGGTCTCCAGTCTCATTCTGATATGGGTGCCATCACTTTATTGATTCAAGACGATGTTCCGGGACTTCAGGTTCTCAAAGACTTCAACTGGATCACCGTCCCTCCTCGTCCTCACGCAATTCTTGTTCTTCTTGCTGACCAAACTGAGGTTTTGTTGTTCTCTCCCCTCTCTCTCAAAACACTTGTTTCCAGTTAAAGTTGGTTTGCATTCTGGTCTCATTATTTGACTTAAGTTGCTTTATCCTGCCAGTTTCTGTATTTATTTATCTAGTGTTGGAAGAATAGTAATGTTAACTCAAACCTGTTTCATTATCCAAATGCCAATATTAATTCCTAATTATCATTTGTTTGTCTATGACTTCTGAGGATAGAGTATCATCATGGTCAATGATATTGTTTTTTGTTTTCTTTTTTGTTTCTCGCTATTTGTTTCAGTTGTTCAGTCAAAACTTTCTTTTGTTCTGTGTCTTTACTCCTCCATGCCACTTATACCGGTCTTAACTTGGTCTTCCAATACGGTAGTCCCAAACTATAATGAAGTTTATGGTAATGATTGGAATGCAACTATCATTTCCTGCGTGACTCTGGATGACATGATTGTTGTTTTCGGCATTGGAGATCACATTATGGTATAATTTTTCTTTTACTTGTGTGAGCCTCTGCTTTTAAACAGCTCAATCTGTATCCAAGCCATACTGCCAGCATGAAAATGACATAAAACCTTTTTCTCAAACGAGAATTCGTAAAGCCTTGAGCCAGTGATTTGCATTCCACTTAATTAGGCCTGTGTTTGGAACTGCTTAACTGGATTCTGAGACTGCTTCCTTCTCTTCTGGAGATCTAATGCCTGATGTACCAGTGTCAGTTTGTGACTCAAATTACGTTGGTTATTATATCATTCTTTTAAGCTCCAGATCTCTTCTTGTAGAACTTATCCGTATATAGGAGCTGTTACACGCTGGAACTTGTATGTGGTCTGTGATCTGTTATTATGCCGGAATAAGTGAAGGACAATACGTCATCTTTTCACGCATTTTCTTCCTGTGACTATGCGTGAATAAATTTCGTCCAAAACAAGTGTTTTGTATGAACATCAAAAATATCGTCTGAGAAGGAAAATCCTTCAAACTAGTAGCGATGACGGTTTACTGACTCCAGCAAATATGTTATCTGCTGCAAGTTCCCTCGGCTGATCACCTATGAGAAATTTAATCTACACTACTTTGACACTTATCATAACTTAGGCCTTATCTGTTTTTTTCTGCAGATTATTACAAATGGTATATGCAGAAGTTGTGAACACCGAGCAATAACGAACTCTACAAGAGCACGGCTCTCAGTTGCAGCTTTTCATGATCCAGCAAAGAAAGTGAAAGTGTCTCCTGCTCTGGAACTTGTGAGCGAGTCATCTCCTGCTAGGTATGGTGAAGTTCGTTATGGAGACTATGTTTCTTCGTGGTATACCAAAGGCCCCGATGGAAAACGAAACATAGATGCGCTTCGAGTCAGCTCCTAGATAAGGTTGTTTGCTTAAAAGAACAATCTGATTAGACTAGTTTTGTTACGGATGATGTTCTGTCATGACAATTTGGATTCATTAACTTTATCCTGATTGAACTATACTTTCATGGAGTCAAACCTTTTACACGGCTTGCTTCTTTAACTTTTTATATGCTAAGTTTTTTTGTGTGATCAAGCAAGAATGATAATGGGTAGAAATGGACTCAAATCCCTTATATTCGAGCCTTCTCAAATTTTAATATGCTATTGATTTAGATTGAATTGCAAGTTATTACATGTGTTCAATTTGGTCTTGAACATATATATATAAGGTTCTTTCCAATTTAATAGTTAATGTGTTAGTTGTTTATGGTTCAAACGTCAACTTCCAACAATGGAATAATAAATATTTTTTAATTTAAAATTTAAAAACTTTGTTTTAAGTGATTATGCATATCTACTAAATATTAAACATAAGAAATTCAAATCTACCCAAAACCTAAAAAAATAATGTTTTATTCAAATTTAAAAAATATGGAATAAATTAATAAAAGTTAGGTTCTGACTCGACCCTGTCTTGAAATTCAATCGAACTTGAATTACATAAGACCAAACTTGGGCCCAATAAAGCCTAATTCGGCCCAAGTTGCGGCCCAAGTGCCGTTCCTTACTTATTGAAAAGGAAAATGCTAGTTCTTTAGTTTCAAAATTTTCCCTCCTCTGTTAAAGCTCTCTGTACTTCTCATCAGAAGTGAGTGTTCGTTCTCGTGATCGCATTCAATTCTGAATTCCCAATCCCAATCCTTATGAGTAACAACAAATCCCTAAATTTCCCCTTTCCTTTTAAATCCCCAACTCAAACTCGTCAACCCTCTTTGCGAATCGCCGATATATTACTCGCCGACGAAGACGACGACCCCGTTCACTTACCGATGAGCGGTTACGCTGTCATGCGCCGGAACTCGAACTGTTCCTCTTTGATTCGACGGCTGTGCAGGTTTAGGCGGGCCGTTTTGAAGAGTAAGAGTAAGATAAAGAGAGAGGAAGAGAGAAGCGAACTCGGAGACTTCACAGTGCATGCGAGGCCATCAGAGGAGGAATCCAATTGCCGGAATTTGGTCTCAGGGAGTAGTCATTCAGGTACTATGTTGCTTCGAATAATGCAATTTTGTGTGAGTTATGTTGTATTCATTTAGATTCTGGAAAATTTTTCTAGAAATGATTAATATTTCTCCAGTAATTTTGTGAAGCAGTTGAAGAACGGCGTGGAAAGGAAGAAACTTGTTTCAATGTTGGAGTTGGGTGTGTTCTATTGTCTTTAGTTGCGGCAAGCAAAAATGAACTCGATAAAATGATGGAATTGCGTGCGAATATGGAGGCTCTTCTTCGTACTCTAAGTGAGGAATTGCATAGTAAGAAAGACTCTTTTCCTCGGGAGTTTGAACCAAACAATAATGATGTTAATGACATAGTCTATCCCGAGTCCACGACTGATGTTCCTCAGGGATCAGATCTTTTGCCAGAGTCGTCGCCGATTACGACTTCCTATGATAAGCTTAAACAAGACGATACGATGGATTTTTTGGAGGGAATTGATCAACTTGAGGCGGAGCTTGAAGCTGAGATTGAACGTATGCAATTTCAATTGGATGAAGAGAGATCATATTCGCAACATAGTGAAGATACTCTGGTAAGAAGTCAGTTGATGGCTTTGCTTATGAGTTATGGATGTCACAATGAGAACCATGACACTTGAATGCTTGACTGGAACAAGAACATTTAATGATTATACTTTGTCCTTATTCTTCCCTGTTTGACCCATTGTAAAGACAAGTGATTTGTATAGAACATTTGTTGAGATCTTTGATACGTGAAATCTTTTGTTTTCTTCCCATTTCCTGATTTTTTCTTCTGAATATTGGGGTGTAGAGCTGGCAGAGGAAAGATGTGGATATCGTCTCGGCAAGCTATAGTGTGAGTTTTGGAGGTGAGGTTATTGACCCTCAGGAAGCAACCGAAGAATTGCATCGTGGTGTTCCTCCTCATGAACTGGCGAGGAAGTTGCACGAACTACTGGAAACTAGACAGCAAGAACAAATAAGAGAGCTGGAAGCTGCTTTAGAATGCATCAATCAAAAGCTTTACGAGAAAGAACTGGAGGTCTCTTGGTGGAAAGACGCCGCAATGCTCCTTGCACAACATGTCCCTCACTATTCACGGCTCACCACATACCCTAGTGTAGGACTTAGCACTCGAGAAGGTGAGCATCAATTGAATAAGCAACCTGGGAAAGCCAAATCATCAACTACCTAGCTCAAACTTGTACTTGATGTTAAGTTGTTTCTTATCCTTCTCTTAAGTGTCTTTGGAGTGTCTTCATGTAAATTGCATGATTTTTTGATTGGTGAGTGAGAAAATCAATGCACAAATGGAGGGCGAGAGAAAAAGGAAGCTCTCATTCAACACAAAAGTTGTCGTTCTATGTTGTATTACAAAGTTGGTTGAAGAGGTTTGTGTGTCTGAACAAAAGCTTTCTTTTGTTCATCTAATTTGGGGTTTAAGCTTGTCAAATCTTCATCTATTACATGTCAATTTCAACTCTTTTCTCATTCCCATGCAAGCAAACACTAGGGATATATTCACGCCAAAACTTTTGTCCTGAGTAATGTTTAACTGTGAGTTAAAACTGTTAAAGGTCATCATCTCTAACAAAACAGAACTTCCAATTTGACCTTATTTCAACTTCTTAAAAGAGTTATAGATGCATACGCTTGAGTTTGGGGACCAAAGAAAATCAAGGGGTTAAATTAAATTTGACCGAACTCGGAGAACCGTGCCAACCCTACCTAAGTTTCCACCAATCCATCAAAGTAGGCAAGGATAACCATTGCCATCACTCCACACCATTATTCTATGGATTCTCTTTGTATTATCAATATCAAGATGGTATAAAATCAATTGAAGAAAATTTGGGAATCCATCAATATAAAGTACGTATTAGATGAATTATGTCATTAGAAACATGTTTCTTTTTCATTGATAACTTATTCCAGTACCGAAAGCTTCATTCACAGTTTTAATTATCAAAGGCTCCTAGTTGGATTAATATAGACTGAATTCCTTTTGGTGTTAACAGAACAAAAATTCAAGCAAAGAATCTACTCTATGCCAAAATTAAAACGGTTCTAGTTCCCACTCCATCACAAAACAAAGGCAGTAACTTTCTTTAGCCAGAACTAGAACCACAAGGACCCACCTCAGAAATAAGGTTCTCTCGTCGCTACAGGCAGCTCCAGCTCTGGTGTGAATTCACCAGTTGAGGAGAAACAACATTTCACCATGTCTGTGCTCACTTCACCTAGACTTGGAGGATCCCACTGCATATTTCCATATCAGATCGATCACTTCTTTGAAAGCTAAGCTCGAGGAAACCAAAAAAAGCGAAAGATGGCTGTATCCAGAAAACAAGACTATACCTTTGGGGCAAAATCCTTTTCCACTAAACGAGCTCGAACACCCTACAAAGAGAGAGATCAAGCAGTGAACATTTGATCTTCTGTCCCAGAAACTCGATTAGATAGGATGGAAACATACCTCGTAGAAGTCATTTGAGACCTTTCCAGAAATCATATTGAGGGATATTCGGTATTCACGAGCAAGACACTGATCTAGCGATTGAAATCTACCATCTTGTATCTGAATGCCAAAAAGAAAGATAACGGGATAAAAGCGTATAATGATGATAGGGGCCAACACTAGTACACGAGAGCATTCACTTACAGATTGCAAAGCAACTTTTAAGCTCAGTGGAGAAGCATCTTTCAATTTTCTCAGTGCTGTTGTACACCAGTCATCAGAAGAGCTAGATGCTTCACGCTCCTACGATAAAAAATTTAAAAGCAAAACTGGTTCAAACAGTCCAATGGATCAACTAGTATGCTTATGTATCATCTAACTGAAAAGAATTGTTACACACCAAAAAAATGTATAATTTGAACAAACCTAAAGATCATTTTAGTGGTATTCTAATTATCCACATCCTCGATAAGTGGGGGAAATTTCACACCGAACCAATATATTTTCAATTTCATAATCATTCTCACAAACCATGTGAAGGAATATAAACAAAGGGTACAAGTCAATACAAAGCAAACTGAGAAATAGGAAGCTTACCAGAGCATCAGCAATTTCCTCAACTGTATCGTAGCTGAAACATTTATCAATTAACTCAATCCTGAAATAAACAAACCAATAACGTAAGTTGAGCTTGCCATATGTATTTACAGCAATTGCATGTACATGCAATGGCAACTTGCAAGCAACAAAATATATGTGTAACTAACTAATGAATTATCACCGTTTACTTAACAAGTGTTCTGCAAAATAACACATAAGAAATGTGAATTAAGGACTTCCATTCATCTTTCTGCCTTTTCCTTGCCTTTGATCTGGGTAGGGATCTTCAAAATGCCATCAATATGACTTCACTTTAGTAACCATCTTAGTATCCTTCATCCAACCCACTTCAGCTTTTACCTTTTCTTTGGCAATATGAAGCATAACCGTATTTGAATATAGCTTCCAAAAGGCATTTTGAGACATAAAACTTGAAGGCATCAATAAGCTGAACAATAACTAATCTATGTTTGCCTTCAGTCTCAACATATAAAATCATTCAAACAACAACCATAGATAGGTCATCCCTTGGTCCGGCAGCATGAATTGATGGCAGACAAGTAATAACAAATATTTCTCCGGCTGTTCATGACTACACAAGTTTTTTGCTCTTTTATTCAAAATCTTCTGGGTCTTATAACAGCTTAATATAACCCAACACCCACCCTCTGTTAGGCTGGAGCTAAAAACAGTGGGCCCAATGTGATCCTCAGAACCACATAAATGAAACTAGAACTGAAAGCCACCAAAAATTACCTAGGCCTCTCGCCACAATATAATTCACTAACTCAGCAATAATATCAAGACACTTAACCAATGAGTTTTAATTCAAGAAAATCTGCCATAATCCTGAAATTTCTTCAAAAGGCAAAACAGAAAATGAGTTATTGTAATTCCATTGATCAAATATTCATTTGATAGTGGAAGGTACACCCTATAATGCCTTAGTGTAAAAGGAAGGAGTAATACGGCAATCACGGAGGACACACATTAATAGAACAAAAGCTACAGTAAAAAAATAAGGCAAGGCATTACTTTTTAAGGACACTTGTGTTACTTGGATAGACAAGGTCACCATATTGCGCAAGAGAATGCTCTATGACAGTAGGATCATCAGTGGTCAATTTAGTAAGGCGTTCTTCAATCCAAGGAAGTCTCTGGGCAGGAAATTACTTGATTCAATTCACATAATCAATAAGAAGAAATACAGAAGAAATTTGTATAATGCTGTGGAACATACAGCATTTAATACATAGTGGGTAGCAAGGCCACAAGCAATCATTTCTACACCATTAAGCTTATCTCCTGTTAGCGCCAAGTATTCTCCTGAAACAAAAAAATCGACAGTTGGCAAATTAACTCAACAATTCATGAAACACATTCCAGTAAAATCGTATACATATAGCCCACTCCAACAAACTGTCAGATGAAAAAAAGAAAAGGACGATACCCAAGTAGCCAGGGAGGTGAGAAAGGTAAAATGATGCCCCTGCATCAGGATGAAATCCCAATTGTGTCTCCGGTGTACCAAACACCTGCAGAGTTTTTCAGGTTAGTAACAATATACCTGAGCATACTTTCAGTAAGATGAACATATATGCAAAGTAAGATCAAAATGCTCCTCAGAATACAACTTAATTGGTTCAAGTTATGGATATCGATACCAATATGTGCTTTTAAATAGCTTCTATGGTGTATCCAAAGATCGTAAACTAGTTAGCAGAAGAACTTGGTCTCTCTGTAGCAATATCTCATGTGAGGCATCAATTACTCTCAAGAACCAAGCCTTAGAAACTCACAACACCCAAGGGGAACAGACACTTCAAGTCAGCACATCTTAAAAATCAGCTTTACGTGTTCCATTAACAAGATCAGACTCCTGGACATGAAAAGGTTGCGAAATATCTAATTGATACTGAAAACAACAACAGCAGGAAAATTCCATCATGTCAAATCTACAGATGACAGGGCAGATTGTTGATAATCCACTGAAACTTGTTATCCCAGTGAAAGTAACATGGGTGCAACCTAATAATTTATGCAATTCATTGATTGAAGTCTCCAAATAGTCCCTTAACCACACGTAAATAGTTGTTTTGGTAAACTATTTGGAAAAAGATAGCGTACTCATCAGACTATAGCAATGATCACCTACAGTTTTATCAGTTGCCACACGAAACATTTCTGGGATTGCAATTCCAGCTCCACATCCCATTGTGATACCATCCAAGAATGCTACCTGCAAGAATTCCACCAAACCTTGTAATGTCAGATCTTAAAGTAATAAGAATTTCATTCCATGAAATACCTTCCACAGAAATTATTAAAAGCAATAGCCACCATAACTCATGTTCAGCAATAATATAAGAAGAAAGATACAAAAATATATAATGTTTGTTACTTAGGAAACTTATAAAAAATTGCTTCCTTACATGTGGCTTCAAATACGTTCCTTGTAGGTATACAAATTTATAAAGTGTCTCGAAAAATGTTTTGCATTCTTCATCCTTCCCTGCACATGGTTATATCAGTTGAGGAGCATTTCAGCAGCAATATCACCAACCATGATCTCATAAACTATAAGAAAAAGTTGCACAAAAGAGAAAAGCTATCTTAAAAGATATGCAGTTGACAGCAGATCTAAGCAGTGAATAGACAGTTAAACTCTCATAAATTGGAGGAACAATAGGAACTTTTGTCTAAAAGCGGTTAAAAGTTACAAAGTCCACTTCCTTCTCCAATTAAGAGAATTCGGGATTTTCAAACTGATGCCATTCCTGGAATAAGTGTTGGAACAAAATGAGCACTTCATTGCCACAAATATTCATCGATAACCTTAATTCTTGTCATATGTTATATACTAACAAGGAAGTTCACACTAGCAAATCAGATAAATTAGATTATTTAGTACATGTAGGACAAAAGTCAAACAAGAGTCTTTACCGCAAAATAACTGAAACAACAAATGATTTTGATTAGATTTGAAGAATTCCAAATAAAGATAAAATAGAAACACTGCCAAGAAGTATGATTGGTTTCCTAATTTCAGTTAGTATATAAACAGTTCTCCAAAAGAAAAAAAGCTCGTTTCCTAACTTGCAGTGAGTATACAAACAATTCTTCGAAAGAAAACAAGCTCTAACTTGAAAGTTTACACACCTTCATTATGCAACGCAAAGAGATAAACAGCATCTGCTCCTGAACAAAATGCCCTGCCACTACCCTTCAGAAGAAACCAACAAAGTAGGTCAGACAACAGGTATATTCCCATTGAAACATCAACAGCACAATCACATTGTTCCATACTACATCTCCATATTCATTTCAGTTCCTTTTTTAAGGAAAGAACAACAGTAAACAGAAATGATCTTAAGATTCAAAGCCCTTCAATCTCAAAACTTCAAACCGTATAAGAAAATCAATGAAACCAATCACAGAAAGCCACAGTTCTACCTTCATCAAGACAAGCCCAATATCTGGGTTATCTTCCCACGATTCATAAAGTTTCTTCAGCTTAGCCACCTAAAGACAAAAGTTGGCAACTTTTTCCCCTCGTAAGCATGAACAACGAACGACCAAAATTTTGCGCGGCAATGAAACTTTAACGAGAAAGAAAGCAGACCAGGGGTGTGTTGAGAGCGTTTAGATACGAGGGTCGGTCCAAAATGACAGTTCTTGATTTTGCTCCTCCTTCAACACAAACCTGAAGCAACACCGTCAAATATAAATTCCATTCACTGTTCTGCTTCGCAGCTCATACACAACAAAGGGCACAAACCGTTCCCAGATAAGACCTTTGTGAGCATAACAGAGTGAGAGTAGAGTGACAGAGGGGGAGAGAGAGAGAAGCTGACCTGGTTATGAACTTCGTCATTTGCAGCAAAGCTTGGAAGAGCACAAAGTCCTCTCCTGTGAGGAAAAAACCCAACTCCGGCGTTCAAAAATTTCTTTCCATGCAGAATTACTCTCAACCTCCGCATCTCAATTTTAACTGTGTCGACGCTTCGTTGCCGTCAAAGATGCTAACTTTGCCTTGGCCTTCACTGTCACGGTCTCTCTGTTCTGCTCTGCATCGACCACTCGGCAGAAGCAAAAACAAGTCGACAAGTGATTTGGGCCTTTAGGTAAGGGTTTTAGGAATTACTAGTTATGCCCAAGCCCAATGCACATATTACATTACATATATTTTATCTTGCATAAATAAATAAATAATTTTTAAGTCATTTAATTTTGGATTGAATTATTTAAAATTAAAAAGTTAAACTCAATTTTAATTTTAGTTATAGATATCTGACTTGAATGATAATGTAAATCCAATTAAAAGCATATATATATATATATAAATGGAAAAACTCAACTTTTGATTTAATATTTAAAATTTTTAGCATATTTAAAATTCAAATAATAAAACATTTTATCGAATTTAATGAGTTTAAATTTTGAAATAAACTTACCAAATTTATCCTAATTCAATCTATTATTACTATTTTGATTTAAATATTAAAATTTTTACTCTTTTTAAATTATAATGTCAAGATAAAAAAAGTTTAATCATAAAAATTACTTTAATATTCAAGATAATATTTAGAATGGTAAATTTGATTTGATTTTGTTAAAAATAATATTGTTTTAAATATTTTAAATAAATTATGAACATGATCAAATCATCCAACTTGAAATAAGTGATCGAGATCAATATAGATAGGAAAAAAAGTTTGGCCAAATCTAGTCAACTGAAGTGTTTAAATTAACTCGGTTTTCGATTTAATTAGAGTTTGTTTTTAAATTTTTGGCTTCAAACTGAGTTCAAATTTGAATTAATTTCAAGACCGTAATTTTTATATAAAACTATATTATTTTAAATGAAAGAATGATGTTTTGAATTTTTTAAAAAAATAAAAAGTAAATTAATCAAACTCAATTAAACTTAGGACTCAATTTGAAGTTGCTAATTTTTATATAAAACTATATTATTTCAAATAAAAAATGGTGTTTTGAATTTTTTAAAATTAAAAGATAAATTGATCTAACTCAATTAAACTTGGGCCAAGTCCGAGTTGGTAACATAATTTTAGGTTCGGGTCAAGTTTGAACGGGTTTGATCCGGCCCATTTCCATGAATGGATCGGATGGGCTGGACCGGTACAAATTGGAGTGGGATAAAAGCAAAAGTTGTGTACGTGGCAAAATGTTGATGGAGGGAGGGTAATGACCTTAGCGTCGTTTGACCTCTCTTCTCTTCTCTCATTTTCATTATTATTAATTATTATATTAATCTTTCTCTACACAGTACTATTTTAGATCTATCAATCGATTTCAATCCATCCGTTCTCTAACTCTTGTCGGAGCCATGGTGTCTCGCCGAAGATCTCCGCCTCCGTTCACGGCGATCTTTCCGTTGCTTCTCCTTCTCCTATACTCTGCGCACTCCTTTTACCTTCCCGGCGTCGCTCCCGAAGATTTCTACAAGGTCATTTTCCTTTATTTCTTCGGATCTGCTTTTCATTTCGTTTGCCATTGCGTGTTTTTAGTTTGTTTTATGTTTTTCCTGTAAAAAAATATTGGAATAAATAAAGGGAATTGTGTTCTAAATCTCATCGCTGGTAGGTTTTGTGTAGGGAGATTCTGATATTTATTATTCATGGTTTTTTTTTAGTGAAATGATCCAGACTGAACCGCTAAGTGTGAAAACTCGTGACTTACTTTTGGGATTTGTCTATTCACTTAGGGATTTATGAACTATTACTGTTGCTTTAGATCCAACAGTTTTGTGGCGATTAGCTGGTGTTTCTTTTGCGAATCGTTTACTTGATTTTGATCACGATTTGATAGATCCAAAGATTTGAAATTTCTTATGGAAGATGTTGACGTACAGTCATCGTCTTGTTAGTTTCTATCTGTGTCTTATAATATACGTGTAGGGAAAAAGTTTAGCTTAATTTCACGGTGGGCTGGTTGAGGAATCCCGTGACCACTGGAATGATCTTTCACAACACTAAGATTATTTAAGAGCATGTTTACACGTACAAAGATCTCCTCTTTTCAAGTTGTTAGGTTGTGGGAGGCTACACAAATAATTTCTTGCCAATAATTTCCTTTTTGTTGTCTTATTGTCTCCTTGCCACATCATCTTCCATCGCTGTAATTATGTCATCGTATGAATTCCAAGTATCCAGCATGCCATTTTGAATTTTGGGCAATAATGACTTTGAGTTACTCGTAACTTGATTGCTTATTCATTCAAGTTCCTTGGTTACAGGGTGATGAGCTGAAGGTCAAAGTCAATAAATTAACGTCTATAAAGACACAACTCCCCTACTCATATTATTCTCTTCCTTATTGTCGACCTGCGAAGATTGTTGACAGTACAGAGAATCTTGGGGAAGTGCTTCGTGGTGACCGTATTGAAAACTCCCCTTATGTGGTCAGTTTCAATTGGCTGTTTGAATGCATGTCCCTTTTATGTATTTTATTATGATTAACTATCTCCCTTGTATGTTTTTTCAGTTTAATATGCGGGAACCAAAGATGTGCAATATTGTCTGCAAGCTCCCACTTGATGCAAAAACTGCAAAGGATTTCAAAGAGAAGATCGACGATGAATATCGTGTCAACATGTATGAAGCACTTCGTTCAGGATCATTAGTTTGTTCGTGTTATTATTCTGAATATTGTGTATATTAATTGTTTTCCTTTTTGTTTGTGTGACAGGATCCTCGATAACCTTCCTCTTGTAGTTCCCATACAGAGGTTGGATCAAGAGTCTCCAACTGTCTATCAGCTTGGTTATCATGTTGGGCTCAAAGGGCAGTACAGTGGGGTATATATGTTGTTATATTGCTCCATATTTGCATTTTTCTTTTGAGCTTTTACTTATTTTATCTGATAATGTGCAGACCAAGGAGGAAAAATATTTCATCCACAATCATTTATCGTTCACAGTCAAATATCATAGGGATTCGCAAACTGAATCTGCGAGAATAGTTGGATTTGAAGTTAAACCATTTAGGTCAGCTATGTCAAGCTTGTATATAAATTGTTCCGCAAACTTATTTCATCCTTTGGAGCTTTATGTTACCGATTGAAGTATTTGATCAATGTAGTGTTAAACATGAGTATGAAGGCAAGTGGAATGACGAGAAGACCCGTTTAACAACTTGTGACCCTCATGCAAAACACACAGTTGTTAATTCCAACACTCCTCAAGAAGTTGAAGAGAAGAATGAAGTCATCTTCACATATGATGTTGACTTCCAGGTGAGCTGTTGCTCATCGTTCCAGTTCATATGCTCTTAAACATTTCTTTGGATCATTCTTATACCTTGTTTCTCTGTATTCCTTTTGGTTCATTATCACCAGTTGTTCATTTTGGGTATTTCAAAATTAAAAAAATGTGTGACTGAAGCAGTTTTACATATTGCTTGCTATTCTCATCAATGTCTAACTTTGCTTTTCCAACTTTCAGGAGAGTGATGTGAAGTGGGCGTCCAGATGGGATGCCTATCTTTTGATGACTGATGACCAAATTCATTGGTTCTCAATTGTTAATTCGTTGATGATTGTTCTCTTCCTCTCTGGCATGGTGGCAATGATAATGCTGCGAACCCTTTACCGTGATATATCCAAGTACAATGAACTTGAGACACAGGAGGAAGCTCAAGAAGAGACAGGATGGAAGCTTGTACATGGTGATGTTTTCAGGCCCCCGTTGAATTCAGATTTGTTGTGTGTCTATACTGGAACAGGAGTTCAGTTCTTTGGGATGATCCTTGTTACCATGATCTTTGCTGTTCTTGGATTCCTTTCACCATCAAACCGAGGTGGTCTTATGACAGCTATGCTCTTGGTATGGGTTTTCATGGGACTTTTGGCTGGTTATTCCTCTGCTCGCCTGTATAAAATGTTTAAAGGTACGGAATGGAAGAAAATCGCTCTCAGAACTGCCCTTATGTTCCCTGGGATTGTTTCTGCCATCTTTTTCGTGCTAAATGCTCTTATATGGGGCCAGAAGTCATCCGGGGCTGTTCCTTTTGGGACAATGTTTGCCTTGGTGTTCTTGTGGTTTGGAATTTCAGTTCCACTTGTTTTCTGCGGGGGCTACATTGGGTTCAGGAAGCCAGCAATTGAGGATCCAGTGAAGACAAACAAAATTCCCAGGCAGATTCCAGAGCAACCTTGGTATATGAGCCCCGCCTTCTCAATTTTAATTGGAGGCATACTTCCATTCGGGGCAGTTTTCATTGAGCTCTTCTTCATCCTTACATCAATCTGGCTAAATCAGTTCTACTACATCTTTGGTTTCCTCTTCCTTGTGTTCGTAATCCTGCTTATCACATGCGCTGAAATTACCGTAGTACTCTGTTACTTTCAGTTGTGCAGTGAGGACTACCAGTGGTGGTGGAGAGCATATCTCACATCAGGCTCTTCCGCCCTATACCTCTTCCTGTACGCAACCTTCTACTTCTTCACAAAGCTTGAAATAACCAAGACGGTTTCGGCAATCTTGTACTTTGGATACATGTTTATCGCGTCGTACGCATTTTTCGTGCTAACCGGTACCATTGGTTTCTATGCTTGCTTATGGTTTACAAGGCTCATCTATTCATCGGTGAAGATCGATTAAGTGACGGCACGGTTTCTTCTTCCCCACAGCAGGGTAAGCTTCAAGTGGTAGATAATTATGGGTTCAGATGTAAACATTTTTGCACATTTTTTATGAATTAAGGACGAAGGTCAGGTCATGAATCTAATGCTACAGTCTTGCTATTTTTACTGGAAATCACTTTCTGCAATTTGTAGATTGGTAGAGGAGTTGTTATATTACGCACATGCCTTTTCTTTAGTTTGTATGAACTTTCCGCTACACCTGCTGCTATATTTTTCAACAGCAATGTTTTGCAAGACGCTGGGACATGGGAAGAGATGCTTTATATGGGCAACAAGTCGGTTCAGGCCCATTTGAGCCCAAGTTTGGCCCAAAAATCTGCGATTAGGCTCAAATTTAGGGATTAAATATATATTTTTATTTAAAAATATTTAAAATGATGATATTTTATTTAAAATGATCTTATTTTATTTAAACATTTTGGGCTCTATGAGTTAGGCTGGGCTGGGCTGGATGTCATAATTTGAAGTCCGAATTATATTTTAGAAGTATGAGTTCGGCTTGAAGTGTGTTAAACTCGAATTGGCTCGGCTTAACTGAATTGAATTGCATAATCATCATTTTTACAAATTAAACAATTAGGATTTTATATCTTTAATACTTAAATTAATTAAAAATTAGGAATTTGAAGTTAATTTGTGTTTTATATTTTGACAATTACATAAATCCTTGAAATAAACAACAATTTTGTATCATTCGAGTATAATTTGAAAAGGTTGGTTTCAAATTTTTTAAATAATTAAATAAACTGACAAAATTATAATAAAACTCAAACATTCATACTAATAGTCTAATTCAAACAAAAAGAATTCACAATATGAGTGATTATTTATTTTTGTTTGCTAAAAATAAATCCTGTTGGCTTTGCCTTCAAATAAACAGCAATTTTTATATTATACAAAAATAATTTGAAAAGGTTGTTTTAGAATTTCTAAACAAATAAAACTCTTTGATAATTATAGTAAAAATAAAAAATTGAAAAATAATCACCAAAAAAAATTCCAACTTTTTTTATTTAAAACAATATTTTTTAAGATTTAATCTCATGTTTTTATGCCACTTTTTAAACTAATATTAAAATTCACCGTATGAGTTATTATTCCTTTTGAACATTAGATAACCTTAATTACAACAAAAATAATAATAATCAAGATGTGAGTTGATTTGAAATGTTCAAATTTTCAATTATAACCTGAACTTCAAAAAATGACAATAAAATGGATCAGATGCTAATATCTCTGTTAAGTTTGCCGACGTAAATCAAATTATGTAGCCTTCAATAACTTCACACTTTGATTTTAGCTTTTCCTTTCGTTTTCAATTTGTTTTCTCGACACCTTCATCCTTCGATTTTAGATTATGAAGCCTTGATGTGTTTTGGGAGAATGAATTAAAAACAAAGAGTTTGTTAACGCAATGCGAGAGTAGTTTCAAGTGTCAAAAGAACACTGGAAAACAAATGACTAATAATACTGAGAGAGCAAATAGATAACGAAAAACTAAGGATGTATAAACTGATTTAGAGATTTCATTTTTAACAACAATGTTGTTTCTTTAATCATCACTTGTTATATTAATTTTAGCTGACATGTATTAATAGTTTGAATTTGTGGGCTAATATTGAAAAACTTAAGAATTTAAGTATTTTTATTGTACTTTTATAAAATTCAGTTATAATAACAAAATTGAGGATAGGCTTCTTTTTATTAACTATTGTTTTGATTACCGTACCATTCCGACCAAAAACCGGTGCCAGTACAAGTATAAATAGTACCGGTAAAAAATACCGGTTAGTACCAAAAATTTTAAAAATTGAGATATTTTTTTGCAAAATTTTCAAAAATTTTCTAAATTTTCCTCCCTTCCTCCTACCTCCCCTCCCTTTACCAAAGTTTTTAAAATAATAATAAATATTTTATTACTAATAATAATTATCAATTAAATAAAACTTAAAAATAAATTA